>JAKSZP010000258.1:0-125409 GCA_022478985.1 Massospora cicadina
GGGGATATAGGGTGCACTACTAAGTAGCAACCTTGTGCTCCCCATGGGAAGATGTCCTTTGTACTGGCGGTTGGTTCATAGTGGGTCTCCCCATTGTTCATGGCCGCCGAGCGATGTTCTTGGAAGGTGATGCCCTCCTTGGAGGGGCAGGCGTGTGCCTTATGGCCAAACACATCACAATGGGTGCAGATGGTAGGTGCGCTGTCCACGGTTACCTGGAAAGGGTGGGTGGTATGCCCCTCAATATTGACATAAGTGGAGTGGGGGATTTGGGTTAGATCCTTTGCTATCTCTTCAGTTGGGGTTAGGACTGTGATAGCTTTGCCAGTGCACAGGTGTGGCATCAGCAAAAAGCGTTGCATTTCGAAGTATTGTACTTTGCCATATACAGCAAGCCCAGCCTTCAGTTGTTGTTTTAGTACTGCGCAACTGACCGTAGTGGGCAGAAAGTCAAAGTAAGAAAAATTTGGTTGGATTTTGTCCTTCTGGTGCGCTTAGTTTTGATAACCCACTGCCCAATGGTGAGGTCTATTACAACGCGCACTGTAGCAGCTTTGTCCGCTGCCTCCTTGCTCTCAAAACCTAGATTCAGCCAACCGCATGACATGGAATGAGGTGCGATGTACACCGCGTTTGGGAAATGAATTTGTACATCCCCACAAAACTTTTCCCATAGCGCCATTTGCTGAGTATCTAGGAACACCCATACCTCTGTATTCCACTGACAAAAGTGGTTGAGAGTATGGCGTATTGATGTACTGGTTGCATCGCACCTGCTAAGCTAAAATTTCTGGGGAAATGGTAACCTCCAGTTTTTTTGTCTAATCCGCTGGATTCACCGGGGCGTTTGCAAACTGTGGAAGTCGCGGGGCCACCACCTGTGCCCTTTACCTTACTTGCCCAACTGCTCCCTGACATGGGCACAAACTAATCTCCTCGGAGAGATTATCAAACTAGAATCAGACTTGAATTGAATTTGTCACAAAAGTGATTGCAACGAGAGAGAAAAGTTTGTCCTTGCATGTTGCATGCATAACAACAAAAATGACTCTCATCCAAAATTAAGGATCATGGCCAATAAAGCTAGTTATAATTTTTTTGGAGAAGGGTCTATTGATAATTTTGTAATGATCCAGTTGACTTGGTTAGGCGCCTCAAAAATGAAGGATCTTTGACAAAGATAGTTATCCATTTTAACAATAGTATGTTCATCATTAAGCAACAGTGATAATACCTTTTATAGCTCTTTGTATGATGTTGAATTTTAAGCATATATTGAACTCGCTGGTGCATCTAGTGCCTAAATCTAACAATTTAAGGGTATTTACACCTCTTAAATTAAAATTAATCAGGCACTAATAATATCAAAAAACTAGATTTTTATATATTTTTATTAGTTGCTGTGAGGGTATTAAAAGTGAACCCTGATATGATCTCACTGCTTAGTACTTAAATTAACTTAGGGTTTGGACCGAGAATGGCATCAATATAATATCAGATTCAAGACCATTTAGGAAATATGGGTGTTCGACCTATCAGATCTCTCAAAATTTGGCTCACTTTAATGGAATAGCCAATGGAGGGTGAGAGTAGGTAGGACCAGTCCATTATGCAAGGATTTGATATATTTAAACCAATCACCACTGGGGGAAACTTTTTACATCTGTTGGTATCCCCTCTTAGGCTATAAAATGGGGTGGTCCCCAAATAGGTGGTTTAACTAAATTATTTATGAAACGGGGAGGAACCTCAGATGAACTCTTCTGATTCCACCGCATGATTGTTGCAATCTGACTGCCCAAATTCGTACTATTTTCTCAAGAAAAATTAATATAAGTGTTACCACGATTTGAGGGGTTCCACCAAGAATTGACCAGGGTCTTTTGTCCAATAGTTTCATTGTTTACTTCCGAAATGCTCTTTTCACAATATCAGACTTGTAATTGTCCAACATTATCCCCTCAAGAGCGGTAGGGGGTGAATAAAGGCGTAAGAACTGGCCATAAACCCAGTTGATGGTAAACCAAAGCAAAGGAATTTGATGGAGTATTCATCCCCTTGCTTAAAATTAACTACAAAAGGTCCCTCCAAGATAGACCCAAGCTTCTCACTCCTAGGGGTATCCAATTATGGTAATACAGTACAAAGTCTGATACTTGAAAGGAAGGAGAGGAGGAGGGGCCCAGCTATCACTAGCTGCTTGGCCCTCTTTAGTGACAGTCTTTGCTAAGTTAGTCATAGCCTCAGCTTGTAGTTGGATGATGTGCTAGGCTAACTTTTTCATGGCTTATTCAGGGTCAGTTCTATCAGAGAAGACATTTTTGGCTAATAAAGCCAGAACTCCAGGTTCCCGCCCATATAACACACGGAAAGGGGACATTTGAAGATATGATAATAACTAATGCGATAGGCCATGAGAGTGCTAGTTAAGTAGAGATCCCAATGAAGAGGGTCCAAATTGGCCATTTTTCGGAGTATAGATACTAGGATTCCATTTACTCTTTCTATGGCCCCATTTGTGAATGGTTTGTAGGGGGCCAAGAAGAGTCGTTGTGTTCCCATAGAAGTAGCGAGGAGCTTTACCACTCTGGGGATGAAGTTTTACTTATTGTCACAAAGGAGGACTTGGGGGCATTCATGCCGCGTGAAAATATTTTGATGTAAAAAGGTAGCTGTGGCTTTGGCAGTCTGAGCGGGGAGAGCAACAGCTTTAACCCATTTGGTAAAACGATCAATTCTGACCAAGATACCAAGATTGCCACCAGTGGTCTGATTAAGGGCCCTATCACGTCCAAACTTATGTTGTGGAAGGATCATTGGGGTGTAGTCAGTTGATTTTGTTACCAGGTCTTACAGCTGGATTTCTTTTTACAGGTCAGACAAGCATCCAGGACTTCAGTTATGATCTCCATGATGCCCTCTAAATATTACCAATCTTAATTCATTCATAGATTTTTGGACTCCGCCATGGCCCATGATAGTATGAGACTTATAATAACAGGTACTCGCTCTAACAGCCTTAGATAAAGAAAACTTTTTACTACAACTTTTTTAAATAGCTTCAAACTTTCCACCTTGGTGTTGCGGGATTGCTGAGCTAGCATCTTCTGTACTGGTTCATCTTCATCATTCCATGCGTCAGGAGTCATGAGGAGGTCATGTAACCTCTCAGATTCACTATTGTCTAAGTGAAGAACAGGCAGCCGCATCAACCCTTCTACATTCATATGGCGAGTTCCTTCCCAGTGCTTAGTGGTCATGTCAAAGTGCTGGTTCTTCAGAGACCAGTGAGCCATAAGTTCATTAGGTCCTTCATATTTTGCAACCACTTCAAAGATGCGTGGTCAGTTACTACTTTGAAAAAAGTCCATATAGGAAAGGCCAATAGTATTTGACAGCGAGAAAGACAGCCAGACACTTTTTTTCAATGACTCTGTAGTTTCGTTCTGCTTTTGAGAGCATCTTTATAAAGTAGGAAACATTGTGATCGACCACATTCTCATCTTATTGAGCTAATATAGCCCCAACGGCGTAGTTGGAGGCATTTGTGAACAAGAAGGGCTTGCTATAGTCAGGGTGGCAGAGGATTAGCCTTTGTTGTAATAACTTCTTCATGGTCTCAAACGCGGCTTTTTGTTCAGCACCCTAATGAAAAGGAGTGTTTTTAACCAAGAGATGTACGAGGGGCTCACTGAGCTGGGCGAGTTTTGGGGATGAATTGATGGTAATATCACATCATGCCCAAAATAACTGAATGTCACGAAGGGTTTTGGGTGCAGGCATTTTAGATATCGCTTCCACCTTGCCTTGGAGGGGCTGTACCCCATCTTGAGAGATAGCGTGCCCTAGGAAAGCCAACTTATTCTGGAAGAAGGTACATTTGGAGGGCTTCAGCTTGATATTGGATGTCAGCAACCATTGAAACACTTCTTTTAGGTGTGAGGTGCTCGTTGAAGGTTTTTGAGACAACTGTGATGTCATCAAGATAGACAATCACATAGCTCAGCTTGAGATCCTGAAGAATATGATCCATAGCCCCATGAAAAGTGGCAGGCACATTGCATAACCCTGGGGTAACTGAGTGGGTTGAAATAGGCCCCCGCTACAAATAAAAATGAACTTCTCCTGATATGTGTAGAAAGGTCCATCTGCCAATACCCACTAGCCAAATCCATAGCGGAAAAAAATTTGGAACCAGAGAGCTGTGCAAGAGCGTCATCAATACAAGGGATTGTGTATCTATCCTTTTTGGTGAGGCTGTTCAGCTTATGGTAGTTCATACCTACCTGATGAACTCCATTTTTCTTCTTTATAAGTAGAAGAGGGGACGACCAAGGGCTTTATGATGGCACCAGTAACCCAGCATCCAGCAGCTGTTTTAGCTCCAAAACATCTATAACTCCTTAACTAGTGATTTACGGTAAGGCTTGGATTGAATGGGATGAGCATCCCCAAAGTCAATAGTGTGAGTCCGACCCTTCATGTGCCCATAGTTGGTATCAAATTTAGAGAAAATATCGCTATAGGACTTCAGTAAACTATGAACTTTTTTAAACTCTGCAAGGGTTAGATCCTCAGAAATATGAACATTAGGAAGAGTACATAGCGATTAATCATCAGGTAATCCCACATCAGCCAAAGAATAATACAGTGAACTTGTTTAAGGTCCTCAATAGGAAGCAGCAGACCTCTTCCGATATCCTAATGATCCTTGAAAACCATGTCCATATAGTGAGATTCCCAAACAGGAGATTGATTGGTCGCTGATAAGCTGGTTCTAGCACGCCTGGAAAAACTTTAGGCTCAAGAGGGCTATTTCCGTCATTGCTGATTAGGTGCAATAGACAGTTTTAAAGATTTGAATGGTAAACTTCGTGTCAACTACCCTTTGTTCACCCGCCTTGATTACTACCTCTTCAGATGCATAAAAAATAATACCATCTATAGCATTCACTGATGGAGACAACATCTTGGTGTTGCGTCCTGCCGTTGTGTAATGTAGGGATAAGGCGGAGGAGGGTTACTCACAGTGCAAGTGTAATCTTTTTTATTAAGCTCTTCATTGGTCAGAATCAGAGGGATCTCATAAAATAAGCAGGGAGAGATAGACCTGTTTCAAGTAGTAGCACCTTCATATTTGAGTATAAACTGGGTCCCAATGAGTAGATCATAGGTATTATTGTCTAAGGCCACCACTGGGGCCGACATGATGAGCTTCCCAAACCAAATAGACAGCGAAAATTACGCCCCAATAGCGCAGGTGTTGATTAGCCTACAGTTCCAAATTCTTGATTGTAGTTGAGGTTTAGGCCAGTTTAATATATTAATGAGTTTTGATGAAACAACGTTCACTGGTAACCCAGTGTCAAGGATAGCCCTAAACCACACTTTATTTACAATGGCCTCCACCTTGATTAATGCTCCACCCAAGTTGGTTAAAGAGAGAGGACTTTCTTTAGATTGAGAGTGTGGTGGATTGGGGCCAGCCTGATCCACACATCAACCTCGTGAATATCAGTTCAAATTTGCACATGAATTTAGAGACAGATTTAAAAAGTCAGAACAATCAGAAAAACCACTAGAGACAGAAATCATAGGTAAGGGTTTGGGGACTCGAGAACAAGGACTAATCCTGTGTATCAACCAACTGGTGTCTCAAATCTTCCAAATTCTTGTCATTGTGGGATAATAGACTTTCACGAGCAACAGTTTGAATTTCACTAAAAAGCCTAATCTAGGGTTTTAATATTTTAAGCTATATAAGATACTTAAAAAATGGGGAAATGGCAACTGTAAATACAGTTTCGTTTTCTCAATAAGAAAATAACAATAAAGTTCTCAGATTGCTTGCTTAAATTTAGTTTTATTTTTAAAAGAATATTGGTTGGAATAACCAGAACAATGAGTTCTACGAGTGAGCTGGGCCAGGCATTGGCTTCATTCAAGGTACTATCTTGAGGTCAGGCCTTACTGCTTGCCTGCAGCATTGCCAGAACCTTAGTCTGTGAATACGCCATAAATTTTGGAAATGACACGCGGGTTTGGGGGTGGTTCTCCATGGGATTATCAGTCATGTGGTTGGTAACATGGCTGGTGCTTCCCAACTCCTTCTTCACATATTGGCACAAACCCATGCGTTACATAATTTGAAACTCAAATACCTTTATCTCCATCTTGTGGGGCCCCAGGAAAAAGCGGTAGTTACCAATGGAGAGAAAAGGAACTGACATCTCTTGACCATGGTTATGGTGGGATTTTCATTGGCATTTTTGCTACGTGAAGTGGGATGATTATGGGGGCAACAACTCATCAAACCATAGTGGTCCAGGCAAAACCTAAATCAACCACCGTTTGGGTGGCGTTATCCATGGAGGCGTTGGACAAACTTGACCAAGTTATTTCACAGATCCGCTTCCAGGCACGGTTGCACAGGTGACAGGGGGTATCCCCTCTCGCACTCCAACTAGCCCAGTTGGTGAATGCATTACCCCAGAATTGGCAGGATGGTTACAGGAACTCATTGAGGAACAGGAGAGCTTGTCAAATTCCCTGGAGGTTGTGTGGGGTTGATTGACCAAGCAGCATGCCTGGATGAGGAAAAAGATGAGTCCTGGTTGGCGCTATTAACATTCAGCCAGGGTCATAGCTCTGTAGAGAGTATGTTCAGGTCTTCCGTCCACTGGCAAAAGCAGCTCAAGTTTTGGATTCCCATTCCTCATGAATGTTCCACCAGGGGTTGCAGGCAGATTTGCTGACAGCCTTGGCAGCAGCAAAGGTTCAAGCTACGCGGGGGAGGAAATGGCCTTAGCAGTTCAAGTCAAAAAGCAATTAGCACTGGCATGGGACTAGAGGGAGGAATTGATGTCACCAGGAAAGGGACAGTCCCCAGTAAGTGGCTGTTCCAGTCAAGGGGGTGGCACCCAGCCCCAAGAAATGTAGGAAATGTTCAAGGGGGAGGGCGCCAAGGGAATATGTCAGAAATATTTTATCACCCAATTTGTAAGTGAATAACTCATTCAATAAATTCGCCTTCATCACTTTATTCTCAACTGTTTATCCCCATAGAGTTGCATACGGATAGAGGAATGGAAAGGCAATGGCCCTGATATATACTGGGGCAGAAGAGAATTATGTTGAGCTGGTATTGGCAGAGCGTTTGAAGCTGCAAATGTGGGAAGGACCGGTGGTGGTATTTGCTGATGCCTTATGGAGGGTGCCATCTTGGCACGTATGCCCTTCATGAAGGTACAGCAGGCCCCATTCTGATTCTGGACGCGGTTTTGTGCGATTGAGAACCTGACCCATCCAGTGGTGTTTGGGATGTGGTGGTTGCATCAGTTCAGACCCCAGATCGATGTGCCTTCTGGTACCATAACCTTGTACCCAAGGAGGGGTCCACCGATGAGGTGGAGGCTGTTAGTGGGAAACCAGAAGTTAGATAAGCCTCAAACCCCGGGATCCATACAGGAAGAGGTCTTAACCCCAGAATACCAAGATTTTGTGGGGGTCTTTGGTCCAAAAATGGATTCTCCATATTCTCCCACAGGGCCATTTGCATTCTCTTTCAAGTTTAAAGAATGGTCAGAACTTCCCTGTGGATGCCCATTTTATCTGTTGAATGAACGAGCCAAGGCTGCATTGTAGGACCATGTAATTTCAATGTTGATCGAAGGTTTGATTGAGCCATCAATCAACTGTGGTATCTCTGGTGTTGCTAGTGACCAAGGCAAGTGAAGAGTTACAGCCATGTGTGGACTACCGGAGGTTACATGCAGTCAGGGAGCCAGATCCTTATCCAATGCCACTAATGGAAGATATCTTGCCAATGGTCACGGGATGCAACACTTTCACCAAGATTGATTTGGAAGATGCATTCAACCAGGTACCTGTGAGGCCAGAGCATCAATAATACATGGCATTTAAGTGCCATCTTAGAATGTTCCAATACCAAGTTATGCCATTTGGGCTGCACAACGCCCCGGTGTATTTCAATAAATGATTGACTGAGTACTCTGTCAGTTGATTGGCTGGTGTTGTATCGCTTATATGGATGACATCCTGGTGTTTTCACATTCTGAGGAGGCTCATGTACATGATGTTCAGAGGTCCTGAAGGTATTGGCTGGGGCAGAATTATGGCTGAAGCCTTTGAAATGCAAGTTTAATTAGGAGTTGGTCATGTTCCTAGGGAATGTGGTATTTGGAAAAGGCCTTGGGTATGCCCAGATAAGAACCAGGTGGTGCGTGCATGGAAGGTTCCAACCGATCAGACAGGTGTAAGAAGTTTTTTGGTGATGGTAAATTTCCTCAGGTGGTTCATCAAGAATCTATCAAATTTAACCTTGCCACTTACGCAACTAGCACAAGATGTACCATTCATGTGGAGGGAAGAAGAGGAACGGGCAAGAACCTGCTGAAAGAGAAGCTCATTTCGGCGCTGATCCTTGCCCATCCAGATCTTGGAAAATCTTTTGAGGTTGATATAGGCGCCTCTAACTTTACTGTGGGAGCAGTACTCTTATAGAAGAGGGGGACGGGTTGGAGCACCCAGTGTGCTATTTCAGCCAGAAAATGATTCCAGCAAAACAAATTACCTGATATATGACAAGGAGCTACTGGCGGTGGTTGCGGCGCTGCAGGAGTGGCAGCACCACTTGTTGTACGCCTATCATCCTTTCATAGTACGTACAAACCATCAGGCATTGAAGTATTACTGAGAGCCCATGAAAATGAATCGGCATTAAGTAGTGCACATGGAGCTGGCTCAATATGATTTCTGAGTGTAATACATCTGAGAGCTGTTAGCACCATAGCAGATTGGTTGATCCAGAATGCGGGGCTAGCATATGAGAAGACTGAGTTGGAAAAGTATAACACAGCAACCATATTCTAGGAAGACCAATTTTCCATAATGGTAAGTGAGGAGGATGAGCTGGAAAGGGAGATCCAAAGGAATCAGAGGCCATTTAACAGGCAGTGGCTATGGGAGGAAACGGTGGAGAATCAATGGCACAGCCATCATGGTGCATATGAAAAGAAAAATGGAATTATATGTCATGACTCATGGATATGGGTTTCAAACCCATCACTGCAGTGGGAAGTGCTGAAGCCATCACATGACCACCCATTGGCATGACATCCGGGGGTTGCAAAAATGATTAACTTGGTGTGACATAAATATTTATGGGATGGACTGCGAAAAGATATCAAAAATATGTGGTGGAGTTCTTGGTTTGTGCACGTTTGAAGTCCTCATGAAAGCAGACCATGGGTAAGTTAGTCCCACTCTAGATTCCAAGTTGGCCGTGGGGATTGGTTAGCATGGATTTCATTGCAGAGTTTTAAATCTAGTGGAAGGATGCAATAATGGTTGTTAATTGGTTAACAAAATCTGACGAATTTTCCCATGTACCTCAAAATTCTCAGCCAAAGATACTGCAAGGGTTTTTATTGACGAGATATTTGCCCATCATGGCTTACTGGCGGAGATTATTTTGGATCATAGTTCCCAAATTATATCAAAATTATGGTCAAGTCTGCTCGTTAATTTAGTTATTCGCCCGTGTAGGGCTTCAGCTTACTATCCCCAGTCTAATGGGCAGACAGAGAGGGTAAACCAGCTATTGGAGTAATACTTTTAATGCTATATCTCAGATTGGCATGATGATTGGGTTACCTGGATCAGACTCATTCAGTTCACTTACAATAACCACCACCAATCTTTGACAGGAATGTCACCATTTTTTGCTAACCATGGATCCAATCCAGCTTTGGATGGTGGAACTAATGGTGGGGTATGCCAGGGGGCGGACGAATTATCCTGAAGAGTGACAGAAATTGGAAGAAAATTGCAAAACAACACGGAGCATGCCACAGCATGACAAAAATGGTATGAGGATCAATGAAGAGTTCCAGACCCATTATTTGCTCCAAAAGATTGAGTATTAGTGGTGGCGAAGAATTATGCAATAATGGTGAAGAGCTGGAAACTTAGACTGAAGTTCTTAGGCCTGTATAAGATGATTCTGTTTGTTAACAAGGTGCATTTGAATTGGACATCCTGTTAGGGTCAAGGGAACATCCTGATATCCATGGTTCACAACTTTGAGGATTCCAGGGGTGTGGATCAGAGCGGCCTGGGCCACTGAACCCACGGGAAGAGACAATCAGGAATATGAGGTCAAGAAAATCTTGAGGAAGCGTTGTGTTAGGGGTTGCCAGCAATTTCTGGCAAAATGGAAAGGATATCTGGTGGAGGAAGCGACCTGGCAAACACCAGAGGAGTGTGCACGCTGCCCCAAGAAGATCTGAGAGTTTCTGGATTTACAAGGGGGTGATGTGACAGATTGGGGCCAGCCTGATCTACACATCGACCTCATGAATATTGGTTCAAATTTGCGCAAAAATATAGAGGTCAGATTTAAAAAGTTGGACCAATCAGAAAAACCACTAGAGACAGATATCGTAGGTCAGGATTTGGGGATTTGAGAATGAGAATTGATCTGGCATATCAAATGACAGGTGTCTCAAATCCTCCAAATTTTCATCATGTGGGATAAGAGACTTTCATGAGCAACAGTTTAGATGTCGTTAAAAAGCCTAAACTAGGGCTTTAATAATCTTTTTATTTATTTGAGGTAAGCCAACCAGGGGATGGACGTTACTAAAACTAAAACTAACTCTAAAATACTAACGTAACTAATTGGTTTAGAAAAAACGCCCAAATGAGCGGATTGAGTGAAACACTTTGAAAAAAGACAACCAACCAGGTGGGCAGCGGAAACCACTTATCCCTCCATGGTGGAAGGGGAGGGGGGATCGGGGGGTTCATCTTCAGCAGCAGCTTCTTCCTCCCATAGTAGAGTAAATTTCGAGGCAGACAGTAAGGGCGTTGGGCATCTGCAGCATGTGGTTTGATATCACTAATAATTGGTATCTCATGGAAATTGCTTGCTAGGAAAATGGCACTGATATATTCAGCTTAAGCTTTTTTAGTTTAATGCAGGCGTCTGGGAGTTTAAAGAACGTGGTGATGTTATTTCAGGTAATTATAGCTTTTGGGTTCTGTGCTATAGTTACAACGTTCTGGATAGCATCGTTAACATTTTTGTGTAACTGTTTCACTTTGATTTTACTCTTTTGAGTAAGACTTTTGGGGATAACAGGAGGCGGAATTCCTCCTATGAGCATCGCCCCTATTTGGCGACAGCTTTACAAAGGGGATGACTATCAGTTGTTGCAGCTGCTTCAACTACAAGCTGGTGATCACTGCAAAATGATTCAACAATTGGCTCTGGGGTATATAGTTGAGGGGGTTATTTGGCGTCCCATTCTGCATTAATGAACCTCTTAATTTTCAGAGATGGTTCTTCAATGAGCTTACCTGATTCGTCAATTTCAGCTGATAACTCCCATGGGTTTTGGTTGAATTGAATTGGGGAATCTGCATATGGTTGAGTTTTGGTTGATTCATTGGAGGAAGCATGGGATCAAACTGGGATCCAATCTGATACTTGATTGGAGGAATCATGTGTGGCATTGGGGCGATGAGGAGGCTGTTTGGTGGCTGCAGGTGCAGCTGCAGCTTCCAGCTTTGGGAAAGGGGAGGTAGGATTGTACCCATTCCAGAACTTGTACAGGGTGGGCGGCGGATTGGAGGTCAGCAGATGAGTATTCTGATTCATTGGATTTGGCTAAGGAGGGGTACTTGCATTTTGAGTGGTCCAACTTGAAACATGACGGACAGCTCATCTTCCCGCCCTCAAAGCAGGCCCAAAACAGATGGTCAGGCGCTGAAGGAATAATGGTTTGAGAGGAATCAACATGGCGAATATATTAAATTCAGGGCTGATTGTGGCATATGCTTAAGGCTCAGCGAGTTGTGCAGCCCCATTTGGGACCACAAATTGTAGAAATGGGGTTGGAGCCATAGGCTGCCAAACTGTCCATCTGATCCTGGTGAAGCACTGCAGGGGGAGGTGGGTGGGCAAACCAGCAAACTGAACCACCAAAGTAGTATCCGCTGGGAGCTGGGTCCAAGGTGTGGAAGAGGGGTGCCCTGGAATACCAGGTGCACAGATGCTGCAGTGGCACATCAGCTATACAGGTGAAGCTAAGGTTGAAATACCCCTTATAGGGGCAGAATTCTATGAAACTGACGGGTGTCATCACTGCTTGTGCCATTTTGATAACGGCTTGTTTGTGTTATGGAAAGGTTTTCCATATTCAACCCTTAGGCCATAGTGCATGTTGCTCTGGGGGAGAATCAGGGGGCAGCAAGGTACTGCTTGGGTATGAGCAAGGTAGCGTCAAGATCCTTGAGAGGAATGAATTATCCCATGGGTTTGAAATGACTGGGTGAGCCAGTCCGAGCGCGTTTTCCTGCCAGACAGAAAATGGCAGGGGGAGTTTCGCCATTGCCCCACACTGGTGCAGCTGGTAAAGAATCTGAGGAAATCATAATAAAACTACAATGCACAATTAAGATTTGCTTTATTAATTCATAATTTTGCTTGGAAAATTATGCCAAGTGGAAAGAGTGGGTTTTATTAATTTAAACTAACAAAAATACTAAAAAATGAGGAAAAGGCAACTGTAAATATAGTGTTGGTATTTTTACCCATATCCAGCCAACTAGATATCCTGGTATCGCTAGGGGAAAAATTCCCTAAAGTGAAGTGAATTGGAAATCGGTTGACCTGAATTTTGGAGGAACTACGTTTGGGGGATTTTAGGATATTTGTCTGGTCATATCCATCGGGAATTGATCCAGATGAATACCTAATATCTTATCAGGTGGAGCGGCTGACGAAATAAGAGCATCTGATAGTGATTAAATATCAGGTGTACCAATTGGGATCAGTCAGGTTTCATCACTGACTGATTGGGAATCTTTAATGAGTTGCGAGGTGAGTGATGCCACCTGCAACTAGTGAATCGATCAGTTGGTGAAGTGACTTGCCATAATAGGTAAAAAGTCACATTACCTAAGCAGGTCACTAGTCAATTATGGTTGATTTGCTTAAATCAAGAGGAAAATGTTAGGGACACGTTTCTAACTCTTTCCATTTGAGGTCTCGAGGATGTCCAATGTCAGAATCCTAGCCAGGATGGGGAAGATCATCGCTGCTGAGATGAGGAAGGGTGATTCAATGGCAACGGCTGCAGTTTCATTGAAGAGGTGTCAACCGAGGGTTAGATGGCCAATTCCCTATAAATTCCCTAGGATTCACTCTAATAAAAGATAAGTAAAAAACACATATACACATATATATTACTACTTTAGAACATTATTAGTTTTATTGTAGATTTGGTAATAGTTAGACTATCAGCATCTAGCGTGAAGATTCCATCTCAAGGATATTATTGCAGAAGGCAATATTTGGTAGACTCTCAGAGAAGAATAGAGATCTGAGCGGTAATCTAGAGATGAAGGGAACCATGGCTAAGGGATTGCTGCCAACTGTGTGTTAAGCCAAAGAAGCTGCCAACAGAGGATCTTAATGAAGATCAGGTGGACAGGATTACAGGGAACGAATCCCTAAGAGTACAATATCCAGTATTAATCAGAAATACTGGCTGAAGCGTTGGGCCTGAAAGTAATTCTGACTCATTTACAGATAATTGTTGTCATACTATTGTTGAATTATATATATATTCTTATAATGCAAGGTGCATGAGGAAATCGAACCTGTGCAGTAGAAAGATTACTTGGGTTAACCTCCAATAATCAACCTAACTGAGTAAATTTTTACAAGTTGGTGCTCACTACAGGGGTAGTTGCATAGAAGAACTTATCCAGAATGTCGTACAAAGAAGAGATGTGCAAGTTGTGGACTAAGACTGCCACAGTGAACCAGAACGCCTTAAACTCTGCGGACTACTGGGAGTTTGCAGCCTTAGAAGAATGAGTCGCCAAGGTGGAGGAAGGAGTTGACAACATAGCCAACTTTGGGAACGAGTTACTTGGCAAAATAAACTCATAAAAGAGGAAAGAAGAAGACTTTGTCCAAGAGGTCCTATTCCTGAAAATGGAACGTGAAGCGGATCACATTTGTTTAAGAAAATTTGGTGCAGATATTGAGAAGTTAATGAAAGAAATAGAGAAACTGAAAGCACACAGAAGTGCAAGTGAGTCTGACATGGCCAATGATGCCAAAGAAGGAAGTCTTCGAACAATACTTGGGAAGATGAATACCCCAAGAAATATGCCGCCTACACTCAATGCTATTTTGGAGATGATGCCCAATGTCACTCCACAAGTGAGCTGAGCAGCTGAACTGAGAGAATCGGCCTGAAATGACTTGGAGGAATATAAATCAACCCCTAAATTGCCCACATTCCATCAGGATAACGCCCCAGCATTTTTACAACTATTTGACATGACCATGAATGATACGGGGATTGTCAGAAGGCATTGACAGTCATGAACTACTTGAACACAGATTGCCAGAATCTGGTGTTACCCCACCTGGAGAGGGACAGCTGGTCTTATGCTGAGGCTAAAGTGGCAATAATGAAGGAATTTGGCAGTCCAACCTGCATGTCAAAATGCAAGCAAGACTTCATGGGAATTCAATTCCATAAAGATGAGTCTCTTGCAAGCTTTGCAGATTGATTCTACCAGGAATTGCAGATCCTGGCTAGAGCGAAGGTGTTAGATGACTTTAATGCAAGAATCACCTTGCAAGTGGCCCTTTGGCCCTTTCACAATTTGCATCAAATGATGTCTACTGTATTTGCAACCAAGATAACTACCTCACAAATGGTAAGCAATTTGAAGATTTTAAGAGCAACGTTTGATGCTCCTAATAGAAGCTTCAAGTCAAATCCAGTCCAAAGTTCAAATCCCACGAAGAGAGGAAAAGGAGCAAAGGAGACTTTTAACCAAACTGTGCCAGGTAATAAGCCCAAGGATTTCAAACAGTTAAACAAGAAAGAAAAGGTCTGCTTCCAGTGTGATGGGAAAGGGCATTTCGCCGCACACTGCAAAAAGCTGAAGAATCAAGTTATTATGGTCCAGGCTAAAGAGACAGCAGTAGCCAAGGATTTGGTAAAAGGTCCCGCTGCCTAGACAAGGAACAGTCTAGAGCGGCGGAGAAACCTGTTCCTCCCAATATTTATTAATGAAGAAATAGATATTAGTGATCTGTTCATGGATGACGAGCAGGATCAAATATATCAAGTGGTCAACATGGACATAAACGCCGTGACCAGAGCTGAGGGCAAAAAAGATTGACCCCAAGATATTTCAGGTGGTTGCCTGGCTATACGCCCAACAACTGGTGGAGAAGATTTGTACCACCGAGAATCCTGATGAGTTAACTGATGTTCACTTAGATGAGGCCAACCTATCTGTTCCCCTTGGCGTGATTATGAAATCGTTTCCTGAATTATCAGCGCAGATCATTTATACCCTAGATTCAGCTAATAACGCCGCAATTCACTCAGTAAATACCCTATTACAATACTCTGAGTGTACATATATAGATATTCAGGTGAATCGAGTAAGGGTACGGGTGATAGTCAACAGCAGAGCGCCCATCAACCTTGTCTCAACCAAGCTGGTGAAGAAGATGAAGATTTCTCTGGACTTGGAACACAAGAAGGAATATGGAACAGCTGGGCTGAACACCACCATTTCCTGTGGAGAGTATAATGCACTGCCACTACAATTTGGGTCATTGGTGGTATCCGCGCCAGCGTTAGTTTTGGCAAACCAAAACTATGATATCCTGACCTGAACGGAGTTTCTGCAGAAATATGGAGTTAAATGTAACTTTGAAGATAATATGTTGACCATCCTAGGTCAGATGTTACCATTAGTATATCAAAAGAATGGTGAAGTTCCATTGAACTGGAGAAATAAATTCATCAACTTGATATACAATGATGGCATTGTACCGATTCAGTACCAATTAGTTGGTAGGAAGTGATGAGAGATGCCAGCCAAAGTCCTAGAAAACTGGGGAATTCCTTTATGGATCAAGAAGGAGAAAACCATACTGGCCGAATTATAGATGATAGTTGACACAGGGTTGACTCTAGAAATTCCAGAGTTGTTGTATGGAGAAGTTGGAAGCCCCTGGAAGAAGTCCATAGTGGAGCCTTGGGTGGCTCCTGGGATAAATTATGCCAGGCCATGGAGAAATACAAGTTCTCTTGGCGAATTTAAGTGAAAACCTGAAAAAGATTAAGAGAAATCAAATCTTTGCATTTATTCTTTTAATCTAACAGCAGAATTAAGATGATTCCATGATTTTGGGTCTCTCAAGGAAAAGGGATTACCAGCTGGAGTGGCCAAAAGCATCAACTTATTAGTTGATCAAGAGCAGCTTGCAGATCTGCCAGAAGGGCAGAAGGAGGAGGTGCTCAAATTATTTGAGAGATATTGGGAAGTATTCGCTCAGGATGATCATGATTTTGGATGCGCGCAAGGCGTAATTCACAAAGTTGACACCAGAGATTATTACCATTAAGAATGAGACTAATCCAAAGATCAAAAGCCACCAAAGCGGTAGTGGAAGATGAGATCAGCAAACTAGAAAAGCATAGGCTTCTAGTTCAGTCATCAAGTCCCTGGGCAAGCCCAATTTCGATTGTAAAGAAGAAAGATGGATCAAACCGGGTAGTGATTGACTATCAGAGGCTGAATAAAATTACTAAGAAGGATTCATATCCCCTACTAAGGATTGATGATGCACTGGACCAGTTAGGAGAAGCGAATTATTTCTCTGCAATGGACCTAATCTCGGGATACTGGCAGATTGACTTACCAGTAGAAGACCAGGAAAAATGTGCGATTATCACCGCACAGGGGTTATACCAGCTGACTAGGATGCCCCATGGTCTTTTTAATGCGCCCGAAATGTTCCAGAGGGCATGGATGCGATATTAAGTGACCTGAAGTTATTGTGCCTCCTGATATATCTGGACGATATCGATGTGTTCAGTAGAATGTTTACTGATCACCTGCAGCACTTGGAGGAAGTGTTTAAGAGACTGTCCACGGATAACCTGAAGATCAAGCCATGGAAGTGCCACTTCTTCAAAAAGGAGCTTGAATACCTGGGATTTGTGATCAACGCAAATGGATTGCAGCTGCAACCCCAGAAGGTAACAGCTATTGAACAGATGGCTGTGCTGAAGAGTGTCCAAGACATCCAAGTATTCCTAGGGATGGTTAGATACTATAGAAGATTTATTTGGGACTTCGCCCAAGTAGCTGAGCCTTTATTTCATTTATTAAAAAGATCCAAAAAAAGGATTCGTATGGAATGAAGAGGCCCAGGACTCTTTCAATGAATTACGCTGGTACCTGATAAATTCGCCAATTCTGAAATATCCGAATTTTGATTGGGAGTTTATCATTCAAACTGATGCTTCATTGATGGCGATTGGCGCCGTACTGAGCCAAGTAGATGAGCTTGGGGATGAACATCCTGTGGCGTATGTGAGCTGGACACTCTCTGCCGCAGAGAGGAATTACACTATAACTGAGTGTGAATACCTTGTGGTCATTTATGCCTGTAAACAGTTTCAGGTGTATGTCCATGGAATGCACTTTAAGGTGGTGATGGACCACTCTTTGTTGCATTGGCTGCACAATCTGCGGGAACCTGAAGGACAACTGGCCCAATGGGCACTAAAGCTTCAGGCTTATAATTATGAGATAGTCCACCAAGCGGGGCTTCTCACCAGAATGCGGATGGCTTATTGCGGTTACCAATGGTCCAGTTGGTATATCTGCAGGCAGATGAGCTATTCCAGAGAATGGTCGAAGGAAGAATTGAGGATGAGATTCAAGAAATCTAAGGTGCACTTTGAAAAGCGATGGAAAACACTGAGATCATGGATGGACAAGTATACAAGACAATAAATGGGAAATGACCATTATTCCTAAAACTGTCGGAGAGAGAAGCAATTGTTTAAGCTGCTCATAAGGTTGTCGGGCATGGAGGCCTGAGAAAAATGACTGACCATATTCGCCAGTATTATTACTGGGAATCGATTAATTATGATGTCGCAGACCATCTGGCTTGTTGCATGGAATGCCAACTGCATAAACCACATAAGAAAACAACTGGATACTGACTGGTCCAACCTATATTTGCATGGTACACGGTGTCTATTGATGTGATGGGACTGTTGGCGATGAGTACAGGAGGAGTGAAATACATCATAGTAGCCATTGATCATCTGACAAGATGGGTCAAAATGAAAGCATTAACCTAGATGACGCTACCAGTACTGCGAGATTCATCCTGGATCAAGTAGTATACCGGCATGGGTGTCCACAAGTTATACTGAGTGATACTGGGACCAACTTCATGTCCCATGTGATCCTGAGGCTAAACAAAATAATGGGGATGCAGGGAGTTGTGTCAGTACCATACTGACTGGAGATGAACGGACTGGTAGAATGGGTCAATGGGACGCTGGCCACAACGTTAAGGAAGCTAGTAACAGGGAGAACTTCCATGTGGGGAACGTACCTGAGTTCAGTGACGTTCACCTACAACATCAGTCATCATATGGTGATGGGAAAGACGACGTTTGAATTACTTTACAGGAGGAAGGCCGCATTGCCGCTGATATTATATTCAGTAGTAGAACCTATGTTGGGGATGTGTACCAAACAATACCTGAACCAACTGACAAGTATCCTGATTGGTATGCAATCACAAGCATTCAATACTACCTTAAAGAAAAGGATACAAGTAAAATTGTTGGATGATAAGAATTGACTGCCATTAGAAGAATATCAAATAGGAGAAAGAGTCTCTTATTGTAATATGTATGGTTTTGGATGAAGAAACAAGTTGGATGTGTTATAGTCAGGTCCATTCAAAGTAATTGCCAAGATGGCGACAAATGCTTATCCATCAAGAATCTCTTGGATGGAAGAGCAGTAGATTGAGTCCACACTAAGTATTTAAAGTGGTGGATTGAAGAAAAAAATAAAAATAAAGATAAAAAGAGTTCCCAAAGGACCAATTAACCATTAAGTTAGTCATGTCCTAATGATTAGGTCAAGTCCAAAAAAAAAAGACCTCTGATACCAATCTAGATGGTTAAGTCTAAAAAAAGGACCGCTGAACCATAGAAAACTGGTAGGTTTAGGTGCCCAGGATCCAGTTTGGGGAAAAGATGGACCTCTGAACCAAAACAAGGTCAAGTCCCATAGAAAAAAAGAGAGCTGATATATTTATGAATTTTTATTTTTTATTAATTGTCCTTAGTGCGGGGATGATTCCGCCTATGTCACCTCATGGGGGAGGGAGGATGAATTGCGGTAGGAAGGAATAGCCCATCAAAATTGATATGCAATTGGACACTTGCAAGGGCGAGTCCTACATGAAACCACATTCGTTGAGCTGACGCTGAGCCCTGAGAGAATGCAACTAGGGGAAGGAAAATGTATATGTTGGAAGATGCCAGTTGTGAAACCCTGGATCAGGGTGGAAAACAGCAATAAAGGAAGAGGCAATCAGCGAATAACCCTGAGTAATCCTGATAAGGTACTGGCGCCAGAAGATTTACCTTGAGTGCCTGCCAATGGGTCTCATCAAGAACATGGACATGTGAGCCAGCAGTGAAGAAGGAATACTCAAGGGAGGTTGTCAAATCATACCCCCAATTAGCGCCATCAATGGAAGATAGCGATGGGAAGCTCCAGAGAAGAGGTAGTCATGCAAAGGACAGATTGCATCCTGTAAACAATGACTATGGGCTTCACGTAAGTTGAAGCTGAATGACTTATGAAAATCAGGTGAGGCTGGAAGCTTCGTTGACCAACTTCAAGGAACTTGGCTGGCAAAGCGGAGAGCATAAGTGGCAGTATCCTGATACAGAAGGTTGTCCAGATCCGAGGGATTCAGTGCTAATGACAATGCCTTGGTGACTTGCGCTCGAAGTTCAGTGTAGGGGAGCTCAGAATGAATGCTGTTCCTGATTGAAAGCTCAGAAACCAGCACCGCGGGTTGGTAAAATTGACCAAGTCAGAAGAAGAACTTGGGGAGCAAATCTGACCCAGCCAAAAAAAACGATCTAAAGCAGTTGGCATAACCTCCGGAACATCAACAATGATGTATGGAGCCTCAGTGAAAGGAGCCAAATCCAGAAGGGTTTTGAAGTCTAACCTGGGGATTGACTGTAAGGGAAGAGTTGGCCAAGAGTTATTTGAAATGATGGCACGTTTTGGTTTTGGTGGGATTGGATACCATTTCTGGTAACTTGACGGAAGGACTAGCCCCTTGCACCAGACTAGGCATATGAGTCCTGGAAGGACCATAGAAGAGGTTCCGCTGAGCATCCTGACTCATCTGCTGGAAGAGGCGGAGGTCCAAATTGGACAGACTGTTCAGAAGGTGCTGATAATGAGATTCTGAGTTCAACATATGAGCAGGACTAGAGGGGGATGTCAGACTTATATAGAAGTTGACATTATGCACCCTACAATCCATTAGGCTCTAATTTAAGTAAATTAATTTCATAAAATTAATGAAATAATCTTTCTGAGGGACAAATGACTTACAGCCAAAAGGTTATGAATTTAAAACGAAGGTGAACATAAATAAGTATTATTAATCAAGCCATGAAAATGAACATCAATGGCAAGAGTCTCCTGTCTAGGATGAGTAGAGAATCAGGAATTTGAGGACGCTGGACCAAAAAACCTGAATATGACAGTGGGTCATATACACTGATGGGGGGAAAACTGGATCCTGGGAAAAATATCGTCACAAGTAGATTGATCAGCCCAGCATGACAAGAGGTTGTGGGGACCACGCTCTGAGTAGGCGGTAGCAAGGAGGTAGAGGAAGAACGCCATATGCCAAAGGTCGTCCCAAGCAGTGTTGAGTATTGATGAGTGTACTCCGCTTAAACCAATGAAGTATTTGACCAGGTGTCTGAAGTGGTGTTTCCATGCCCAGTCCTTTTCTCACTATAAATCTAGGCAAAAAGGGGGATGTGTTGGGATTTTTGCCCATATTCTCAGCCAGCTATATTACCTGGTATCGCTAGGGGAAAAATTCCCTAAAGCAAAGTGAATTGGAAATTTGGTGACCCAAATTTTGGAGGAACTACATTCAGGGGATTTTAGGATATTTGTCTGGTCATATCCATTGGGGATTGATCCAGATGAATACCTAATATCTTATCAGGTGTAGCAGCTGAAGAAATAAGGGCATCTGATAGTGATTAACTATCAGGTGTACTGATTGGAATCAGTCAGGTTTCATCACCAACTGATTGGGAATGTTTAATGAGTTGCGAGGCGAGTGATGCCACCTGCAACTAGTGAATTGATTGGTTGGTGAAGTGACCTGCCATAATAGGTAAAAGTCCCATTAACTAAGCAGGTCATTAGTCAACTATGGTCGATTTTCTTGGATCGAGAGGAAAACGTTAGGGACACGTTTCCAACTCTTTTCATTTTGAGGTCTCAAGGATTTCCAACGTCAGAATCCTAGCCAGGATGGGGAAGATCATCGCTGCTGAGATGAGGAAGGGCGATTCAATGGCAATGGCTTCCATTTCATTGAAGAGGTGTCAACCAAGGTTTAGACAGCTGAATCCCCTATAAATTCCCTAGGATTCACTCTGATAAAAGATGAGTAAAAAACACATATACATATATATATTACTAATTTAGAACATTATTAGTTTTATTGTAGATTTGGTATTAGTTAGACTATCAGCATCTAGCATGAAGATTCCATCTCAAGTATATTATTGCAGAAGGCAATAATTAGTAGACTCTCAGAGAAGAGCAGAGATCTGAGCAGGGATCTAGAGATGAAGGGAACCATGGCTAAGGGATTGCTGCTGACTGTGTGTTGGGCCAAAGAAGCTGCCATCAGAGGATCTTAATGAAGATCAGGTGGACAGGATTACAGGGAACGAATCCCTAAGAGTACAATATCCAGTATTAATCAGAAATACTGGCTGAAGCGTTGGGCCTGAAAGTAATTCTGACTCAACTACAGATAGTAGTTGTCATACTATTGTTGAATAATATATATATTCATACAATGCAAGGTGCATGAGGAAATCGAACCTGTGCAGTAGAAAGATTACTAGGGTTGACCTCCGATAATCAACTCAACGGAGTAAATTTTTACATATAGTTTCATTTTCTCAATAAGAAAATCACAATAAAGGTCTCAGATTGCTTGCTTAAAATTTAGTTTTATTTTTAAAAGAATATTGATTGAAATAACCAGAATTATGAGCTCTATGAGTGAGCTGGGCCAGGCATTGGCCTAATTCATGGTACTATCTTGGGGCCAGGCCTTACTGCTTGCCTGCAACATCTCCAGAACCTTAGTTTGCAAATACATCACGAATTCTGGAAATGGCGTGCAGGTTTGGGGGTGGTTATCCATGGGATTATCAGTCATGTGGTTGGTAACATGGCTGATGCTTCCCAACTCCTTTGTCATGTATTATCAACCCGTGTAACAGAGGGTAGAGGCAAGTCTTTTGGCGAACTCAGGGTATTTCACCTGGATAGACTGCAGGGTATGAACACACTGATTAGGTCAGATCAAGGTGGCAATGAGCTGGTCAGCGTCACTGGAAGTGTCAATGGCCTCAAAGCCCCTCAACTCTTGGCAGATATAAGCTTTCAGGGGATCCTAACCATATCCACTCTCTCAGGGTTCAACCTTTCAGGTACCTCCACTTCACCTGAGGCTCTTAAAACATAATGACCCACATCTTCACAACCCCCTTAAGATTCATCAGAGGGGTTATCAATGCATGTTCTGGAGCATATAGGGTGTGAGGTAGGTTCAGGGCTTCCCTTATGGCAGGATAGGTCCTGGGATTGCTCCTCTACTATATTAGCCTTTGGGGGAGGCGTTGAAAGGTCGCGGCTTGATTTTTGACCTTCAAAGTAGGGGTTTTGGCTGCCTCATGGCGACGGGCTTTAGGATTAAAGTTGGCTGGAAGAGATAGCGTCGTGGAGGTGAATGCTTTAGCTACTCCAGCTTTGGGTTGATCAGCGGCTGTGAGCCTTGGGGAATCAAGTGGTTTGGCTTTAACAACCTGGTCCATGAACCCATTGTTGGTGGGAGCAAATGTCACCTGAGAGAGGGGTATAGGCTTACGAGCAGGATTTGGGACCACTTAGAGAGGTTTATTGGATTGCAAAAGGTGTTTTTGATGGCAAGGTGGTGGCAGGGAGCGCTGCCCCATTAATGATGATGCACTATTACTAACTATCTTAGAAACCTCAGGTTTGAAGAGCAGAGGAAGATCAGTTTTGAGCTGCACTGAAGGTGCTGGCCTTTGGTTGTAACCAGAATAGGGGTCGACATAGCCTCCTTTGGTGGGGCTTCAGTTATAATTTCTCAATGATCAGAACTGGAGGATTTGACTCAAAGCCTGAATTAACTTCAGTGTGATAAATATTTGCAACCTCCAGCAAAGCCTCCTTGATATCACGAATAGTCTAGAGGTGACACTTAATGGAGATAAGATGCTGGGCTATAGTAGGGAGAAGCTAAGCCAGCTAAATTGGCCGCAAGAGTATCATCAAGAGGTAGCGTTTCCCCAAAGCCTCCTCGCCATCTGATATGGCTTCCTAGGCTGATAACCTAGGGGCTATATTAGGAATTTTTTAATTTATGATAATCCCTTTGTTTGGCCCATTTGCAAATAAAGATGCATGGCGGCTCTCCCTTTTGAGTTGGGCACCACTAGTACTATAAAAAAGTATCATCAAGAGGTAGAATTTTTGTGAGCACCAAAGGCTGAGCTTCAGCATAAAATGATCAACAAATGTGTCAAGCAATTTTTCCCTTTTCATGCTGAGGCACATAAAAGCCTGTTTTTGCCGTTGCAAATTCCGTGAGGAGCCAAATTCCTCAATAAGCGTTTGTTTAACCTCCGCCCAGGTGCTAAGGTTGGTCATATTGGTAACCATTATTTATTTTGCCATAAGGCTCAAGCAGGGAAGGATATACTTGGTTTTTTGATGGTCAGTTGCCCCTTCCATCACTGATTCATAAAGGACTAGGAAGGAGTCAATATTGCTCTCACCAGGTGTGAACTTATCTCTGAGAGGAGGTTTGAGAGTAATAGGGGAGGCCCCATAAGAGCCTTGAGATTAGTGCTGCTCATGCTTTTTGAGGTGAGACAAAGCACTGGCTAGTTGTTTCTCTAAAGCAGCTAGCCTTGGTTCCAGAATAGTTCTCATTTTTAAACAGAATATTTGTGGTGTACAAGGTCCCCTGTAGTGAGCACCACTTGTTGGATTTTAGGCTTTTATTGAGCTCGCTGGTGCATTTTGCGCTTAATATACAACAATATAAGGGAATTGGAACCTCTTATATTAAAAACAATCATTCACTAACAATATTTAAAAAAAACTGGATTTCTATATATTATTGGTTGCGGTGAGAGGATTCAAAGTGAGCCCAGTTATATCTCACTGCGTAGTATTTAAATTGAATCAGGGCTTGAACTGAGATAGGCATCAATCCATTATCAGCTTCAAGCTTATTTAGTATATATGGGTGTTTGACCTTTCAGAGCTCTCAAAATTTGGCTCACTTTAATGGAATGGCTGATGGAGGGTTGATAGTAGGTAGGACTAGTCCGTTAGGCATGTATTTGATATATATGAACTAATAATCATGGGGAAACTTTTTACACTTGTTGAACCATCTCTGAGGCTATAAAAGGGTGTGGTCCCCACATTGGTGGTTTAACTAAATTATTACTGGAATGGGGAGGAACCTCAAATGGACTCCCAAGATTCTGCCGCATGGTCGGCACAATTTAACTGCCCAAACTTGTGCTATTTTCCTGAGAAGATTTAATAAAAGCGTTACCCTGATTTTGAGGGGTTCCAATGAGAATTGACCTGGGTCTTTTGGATGATATTTTCATTATTTACCTCTAAAATGCTCTTTTTACAATCTAAGACTTGTAATTGTCTGACATATGGCTTACAATTGTGTCTAAGGGAAATTTGAGCATCAATGTCATTTAGCCTTGGCCCATATGATACTTGAGCCTCAATATAATATGTTTGGCAAAGGTAACAACATATTTATTCTCGTTAAGAAAATTTAAAAAACAACGTTTTACACGTTGTCATTAATTCTTCTCCACCAAACTCTTAACAGTGAGATCATTGGGTTTGTTAGAATCTACAAAAACTTTTTTGGATTTTGGTATTACTAGTTGCAGACTTGCGGAGTCTGAAAATCTCATTAAAGATGTTAACATAGTGGTCTTAAAGCACCCACCATACTGAATTCAATAAGTAAAAATTATGTATATTTTCATTTTTTTCTTAGGTAAGTAAATTGGGGCGAAAAGAATTTGGCATCCATTTTTCAGGGCCATAAAGGCTACAATATTCTAATTAACTTCAGGGTTATCTTACCAAAAAGTGAAAATAATATGATCTTAAGTCACTAGAGCAGTTAGAGTATAAGTCTTTATAGTGTGATAGAGGGTGCTAAGGGAGCAGAAGTAGGTGGTGAAGTGAGAAAAGGGTAAATTTGTAAGCTGGGATCACCAAAATTGCAATATGCCAGAATTATAAGAATCTCCATGATGCTTTCATTCAGGTTAAACATCATTTATGGAAGATATAAAGGGTAATGACCAGTCTGAGGTTGTTGACCTTAATTAGTTCATCAAAGTTATTAAACCACGCCATGATGATGCTCCTGTCAGAAATTTGCCCTCTCATCTTCAGAGGAATAATGTCTTGGGTCAAAATTTGCCTAAACGGGGAAATGTCAGTCATTTAAGAGTTTACAATGATCCAAAAAGTGATTTATTTAAGAAAAACAGTGATTTTGAGAATATCTGTCATGGAGACGGCAGAATAAGTTTAGACCAGCATGCCAATTGGGATGCATAAGCACCCAAAAAGCAAGCCAAAATGCCAGAGGCATTGCCGACTGGATGACTTGATATGGAGCTGGGCATTGGAAAATGACGAAATTTTGGTGCAGCAACATGGTGAGAATGATCCTGAAAATGAACCACACTGAATACACTCCCAACCCAGGGGGTCTTGCTGCAGGGAGTGGAATCACTGAGATAGTCTCAATAAGATCCTCCGCATATGGTGCCATTTCATCTGGGGTGGCAAGGAGACGGATTCTCTCTTGAAACTGGTGGACATATGGCCACAATATCCCCATGTATTGCTGCCAGAAGTTAGTGATTGTGTGGTTATAGAGCCAAAAATATCAGACTCGCTGAACCCAATTGATGACGGAGGGGGCCATAGTGACCAAAAGTACTGGTAGAGCACATCCAGTATATGGACTGACAGGCCACCAGGGAAATTCCATCAGGGATGCGGTTGGACTAAATAATAAAATTTGTTTAGTTTTTTAGTAAAATTTTATTTGAGGGAAAAGGAAGAAAATTGACCAACAATTTTCTCAGTGCTATGCAACTGATTAAATAGTGGTTGATTGGGGTAGTGACAAGTTGGGATTGGGTCCCACAATTTTGACCTAACTGGCGAATTTTACAGAAATGGACAGGTTTGTTTCTTGAGAACTGACATCACAAAATTCAGCGGTGGGCTGAGTCGCTGTTGGTTCAACCTCAAACATCTGAACTGGGGCTCAGCTACATTTCCAAAGGTTGGCACATCAGCATTTGGTCTGATGAGTGATGGAAATCCCTTAAGGCCACCCCACGTAGGGATGGGTCCATTTGGTTGGGAATGGGTTTAGGACACCCAACCCACCCGCGCTTGGTTGATGAACCGTTTGTTCAGTCAATGGCATCACATCAGCCACAATGCCCAAATTTGCCAACAGAAGGCTTTGAACCCTCATCAATGGCGCCCAATGTAAAGTTCTATGGCACATTGATCAAATTGAAACCGTCGGGCATTCCAGCCAATACCTCAGTCTTCATGCCTTTCCAGCCATTTGAGATTTGGCCATCGGCCAGATTGCCACTCAAATTAGATCTGACTGATTTCAATTCAACAATCTCAGCACAGATTTCGCTGATTATCCGCAACAGTTCTGTTGAGGTGAGTGTGAGTACTGGGGGTGGGATCCAAAGCAGAAGAGCTGTTACCCATCAATCATCTACTATGTGAGCGAGATCACCCTGAGTAACAAGGGGTACTGCCATCCTCTTTGGTGTCTTTTTACTCGGTAATGGGAAAATGGCCTGATCAAGATCCAGGGGACGTTCCCCAGGACTTACATCACCCTTTCCTTTTTCCAAAGGAAGAGCACCCCCACTGGGAAACTGCACCAGAGCCACATTCTTGTGTGCCTTGGGTAACTTGATAGCCATAATCGTTGCAACTTTTGGAAGGGATGGGGAGCCTCAGGATGGGATATATGGAAAGCTTTGACCAGGTCCATACAATTTGCGCAATTGCGCGCCTTGACCCAACTATTTTTGTAGGCTGGATACCCTTTCCAGGCCACTAGATATTGGACAGAACGTCGTGACTTCCAGGATGCCAGGATGGCCTCTACCTCGGCTTCTTTCCTCATCATTGATGATGATTGACTCCAGTTCTGTGGGAATTGCACCCTTGAAGGGCGACAGCTGGGAAACATGGAAAACAGGGTGCTGCTTCCAATGTGCAGGAAGTTTCATACAGAACGCCCCATTACCCATTACCTCCTCCACTAAATGGGGGCCCAAGCACTTACTGGCAAACTTGCGGGAAGGGGTTTGAATTCCCAAATAACTGGTATCAAACATAACGTAGGAACCCACTGTAAAATCATGACCTGGAAGGTGCTTGCAATCCGCAAACCGCTTGTACTTGTCAATGGCTTTAGCAAGGTGTTCCTGTACTAAAGCTTGGGTCAATTGGATATGGGCGGTGTGGTCCGCAGCAGCTTGAACCTCAGGCCACAGGCACGGCCCAACCAAAAACAAAGGATTATAACCCAACATTTCTTTGTAAGTGGAAAACCCCGTGGATGCGTGGGTCCCATTATTATGAGCAAATTGAGCGAGGGGCAAGTCACTGGCCCAAGTATCCTGCGCTGCTTTAGCATAGCAACACAGGTACTGTTTGAGGACTTGATTAACCCGCTCAGTCTATCCGTCAGACTGAGGGTGATACGCTGTGGATTGACAGGGGGATATTTTCGGGATTGATAGGAGTTCACTCCAAAACTGAGCGGTAAACTGTGAACCCCGGCCACTGACGATCTCCTGTGTAAGACCAAACATCAAAAACACATGGCGTACGAAAAGGCGGGCAGTTTCTTCTGATGTAATCGCGGAAGTATAAGGGACAAAAAGGGAAATCTTCATGAAATGATCCACCACTACCATCACCACTGTGAACCCGTTGTAACAGGGGAGTTCAATGATAAAGTCCACAGACACTGAGGTCCATGGACCTTCCGCCTGCTGTAAGGGGTGCAAGAGGCCATTTTTGCTGGAGCAATCCAACTTGGCCCTAGTGCAAGTAACACAATTGGTGATCCAAGCCGGTGCCTCTTTGGTCAGTCCCGCCTAATTAAAGGTTTGCTTGATCAGATCGATGCATTTCATGTTAAAGGGATGTCCAACCATGGGGGTATCATGATGTGTGCAGAATACCTCCAATAGGAAGGAGGGGGAACCCAAATGCAAGAATGGCAATAAATGAGTCCCTCTTATAAGGAGTATAGGGAGTGTTTGTGACTTAAGTGAACCAACTGCTCGACCAACTCCATGCCTTCAGGGCAGGCCATTTGACTGGCTAAAACCTGAGCCAATAATGGGGTTTCAGGAGCCAACGTGATGGAGGAAACATTGAGAGGGACAATTGACAGAATCTGAGTGGCAGGGATCACAGTAACGAGATCTACCTCCTCAGGTTCCAAGGGACAGTGGGTGGGACTGCAGCTTAGGAAATCAGGAAGTACATTGAGCGCACCTTTAACAAATTTGTATTTGAAGTTAAAACTGCACAGGTCCTGATAGGTTTGGGCCCACTGATGCACCAATTTTTGGGGCTTATAGAAATACAAAAAGGCCTGGTGATCCGTGAAGACCGGTAATTTATGGCGGGCACCCTGCAACAGATACTGCTAATGAGTTAATTCCCATGCAACAGCTTTCAATTCTTTGTTGTAGATGGCCCAATATTGCTCCATGGCTGTAATTTTCAGGAAAAGTAAGCGACTGGATGTTCAAGACCATTGTGCTCCTGAAGCAACACCGCTCCCACTGCTACTGATGAGGCATCACATGCAACAATATACAGTTTGGTGGTATCGGCATGTTTCAAGATAGACAGAGACACAAACACCTCCTTGATCAATTCAAACGCCTGCTGGCATTTGGGCGTCCAACAAAATGGTACATTTATCCCAGTAAGGGGGTGAAGTGGTGCGGCCAACTGGGAAAGTGCTGGAGAAATTTTTAAAAAGATGATAGTTCCCAAGAAACTCTGAAGTTGTTTCTGCATAGTTGGAGTTAGCCATTCTTAGATTGCATCTAACTTGTTGAGAGGGATTGCAACACCGTCCTTAAGAACCGGGTTCCTGAGGAAAGTAACCTCCTCCTTATAAAACTCACACTTGGGAGC
The DNA here is from genome assembly GCA_022478985.1 of Massospora cicadina. Classification (NCBI taxonomy): domain Eukaryota; kingdom Fungi; phylum Entomophthoromycota; class Entomophthoromycetes; order Entomophthorales; family Entomophthoraceae; genus Massospora; species Massospora cicadina. Next base: position 29,551 of record JAKSZP010000258.1, read on the forward strand.
TTTGAGAAACAACCCTTCTTTATGCAAGGTGACCACCACTGCTTCCAAGTCAATAGCGTGTTGTTTGGGAGTTGGGGAATGAACCAGGATATCATCAATGTATGCAATTTCACAAGTAAACCGGAGGTCATCCAGTACATTGTAAATCATCTGTTGAAATGTAGCAGGAGCATTCTTCAGCCCAAAGGGCATTACACAAAATTGAAAAATGCCTTGCTTTGTTCAGATTGTGGTTAACCATTCCTGTCCTTCCATTACCCAAATTTGGTTGAAAGCGTTCACTAAATCCAGTTTTGAGAACACAGGATTTGGCGATTGCCTGACAAATTGTCTGCTCCAGAGGCAATGGGTAGGGATCAGAAACTGTTATTTTATTCAAACGACTGTAATCCATGCAGGGAAGGAGAGAACCATCTGATTTTTTGGCAAAGATGATGGGGGAGGCGACGGGTGAGGTCTCTTTGAACAATCACCCTTTTTTAACATATCGTCCAACCAAGTATTGAGTGCAACTTCTTCTTTCGTTGTATGGGGATACAACGGACAGTTGATGTTCACCAACTCCACGGTTGTTCAAAACCAACAATCATATCTAGAGTGTTTAGGCAGGCGATCCTCCTTTTCCATGTTGAAGATTCTCCGATATCACATTAAGCTTTCAAGAAAATTGGCTGGAATGCCTGCAGAAGTAACCAGGGTAGTGATAGAGCTGGTTCCTTGTGTCTTCTTAAGATTGTTGATCAGAGGGAACTCTCCCTCCTAATCATCATTGGTAAATGACAATGTATTAGATTCTAAATGAATCTTCACATGCTGTCAGCGCCACCACTCTACACCTAAGATTACTAGAAACACCAGGTTCAGCATAGCCAAAAAATGATTGCAGAAGTTGAACTGGTGAATTCAAAAGGGTACCAGTCAATGAATGACATACGAGGACTGATAAGCAGATGAGGCCACCATTACTGAGGAGCCCACATCCATTTCCATTTTTAATTGTTGTGCCAACTCAACACTCATGAAGTTCCCTGCAGCTCCAGTATCCACCAGAGCTTCGAAGGAGACATGATGTGAGCTGACACTGATCTTCATAGGTACAAGTAAATAAGCGAAGTTCTGTTTATTGGAAGATTCGACCAACTCATTTGTGACTGAAGAAATAACAGGTATATCAGAAGCAAGATCGGGGTCCTTTGCTGGAGCGAAAATTGGAAGTATGAGGGCGGGGGAAGCGATTTCTTAAATCTAGGCTTGAACAGAATCATTAATAGTTAACTATGTAATCACCAACTCAGACTTGGGGGTTACAGCAAGATTGGAACCCAAGTCTACCACCAATTCAGAGACAGGCGCGTCATCTGTGTCTTCTTTAGGTAATCCTATCATAAAATTCCCCTTCTGATAATGGGAAACATGGCGGGGGAAGGCATTGATAGTAGTTGTGGTGGCACATATTTGATCTACTGATTCTTGGACGGTAGACCAGACCATGTGATGAGCAAAACCCAAATCCAAGCCCAATTTAAAGACTTCCTGAAGCATATCATTAGATAGACCCAACAGGGGGGCCAGTTCATGAAAGGTAGAAATCAAAGAAACCAAGCTAGGGGCTTTGGCCATGGCATGGATCAGTCTGAATAAGTGGTCTGATTGGGACACAGGGGTTTCAGGGCGGCTGACACAACAGCCATCAGTGGGGTGGAGTTTCCTGCTTGTGAGGAAGAACGCAAAAGACCTCTCACCTTACGGCGGGCATCCCCATCCACAGCGTCTAACAACGCAAGCCCTTGTTGGGCATGGGATAACGCAGAAGCGTTATTAAGTGCAATCGCTGTACACATTTGGACAAAAGCGAGCGTGTTGAGAACTTGCTTGGCGATCTCCTGTGAGGGGACACTCAATCTTTCCTTTGGTCTGGAGGAAGGAGGAGGAAATGCAATATGTGCAGCTTGGGTAGCTTGAAGAAGTTGACTCAAGGTAGAGCGGATACTTCTAAAAATCCAGAAAGTGACCAAACAAACAACAAAAAGCAAACTACTGATTGCACAAATATTTGGTAGAGAGTAACCACTGCAGCGCCCAGTTCTAAAACAATGCGGAAGTGGCTGGAAATAATGTTTGGTTGATTATATCATGGAGATGGCAGAATAAGTTTAGACCGGCCTGCCAGTTGGGATGTGTAAGCACCCAAAAAGAAAGCCAGAATGCCAGAGGCATTGCCAACTGGATGACTTGATATGGAGCCGGGCATTGGAAATAGATGAAACGTTGATGCAGCAACATGGTGAGAATGATCCCAACAACAGACCAGACTGAACCCACTCCTGACCCGGGGAGTCTTGCTGCAGGGGGTGGAATCACTGAGATAGTCTCAATTAGATCCTCAGCATATGGTGCCATTTCAACCAGGGTGGCAAGGAGACGGATTCTCTCTTGCAACTGGTAGACATATGGCCACAATATCCCCATGTATTGCTACCAGAAGTTAGTGATCATGGGGTTGTAGAGCCAAAAATATTGGACTCACTGAACCCAATTGATGACAGAGGGGGCCATAGTGACCAAGAGTACTGGTAGAGCCCATCTGGTATACAGACTGACAGGCCACTAGGGAAATGCCATCAGGGATGCGGTTGGAAGAAATAATAAAATTTGTTTAGTTTTTTGGTAAAATTTTAATTGAAAGAAAAAAAAAATTGAACAACAATTTTCTCAGTGCTATGCAACTGGTTATATATAGTGGTCGATTGGAGTAGTGACAAGTTGGGATTGGGTCCCACAATTTTGACCTAACCGGTGAATTGTTTGGGAATGGACAGGTTTGTTCCTTGAGAACCAACATCGCAAAATTCGGTGGTGGGCCAAGCCATTGTCAGTTTGACCTCAAACGTCAGAACTGGGGATTGACTATGTTTCCAACAGTTGGCATGATGGCATTTGGCCCACCGAGTGATGGGAATCCCCCAAGGCCACCCCACGTAGGGATGGGTTTATTTGGTTGGGAACGGGTTCAGGATGCCCAACCCGCCCATGCTTGGTCGCTGAACTGTTCATTTGATCAATGGCATCACATCAGCCATAATGTTTAAATTTCTAACAGAGGGCTTCAAACCCTTATTGATGGCGCCTGATGTTAGTTCTATCAGCACATTGATCAAATTGGAACTGTTGGGAATTCTGACTGATACCTCAGTTTGCATGCCTTTTGCAGCCATTTTGAGATTTGGCCATCAGCCAGATTGCCACTCAAATTAGATCTGACCAATTTTAATTCAACAATCTTGGCGCAGATTTTGCTGATTCCCCTCAACAGTTCTGCTGAGGTGAGTGTGGGTGCTGAGGGTGGAATCCAAAGTGGAAGAGCTGTTACCCATCACTCGTCTACTATGTGAGTGAGATCGCCCTGAGTAATGAGGGGTACCAACATCCTCATCAGTGTCTTTTTACTTGGGAATGGGAAGATGGCATGATCAAGAGCCAGGGGACGTTCTCTGGGACTTACAATATCAGCCAAAAGACCCTGGCCAATTCTTAGTAGAACCTCATTAATTGGGGTAACACCATTATGAAACCTGCTCAGGAAATTAATTTGAAATTGAACAGTTGGATTTTCCCAACCCCACGACAAACCTAGGGGTAACCAGCGGAAGGTACTCCACCAACCATCACCAAGTCCCTCAAAGCACCTATGCAGGACCCCCCCCTTTTTTAGGCGTGACGGAGGTCCCCCAAGGTGAATATAATTTATCTAGCAGTGATTGGGTGAAGTTCATCAAAGCCTTACTGCATGGGTACATTTTGCCCCATAACCCCAACTATCTGTTTCCCAAAAAGTAACTCAATTTTTCCCAAGATCTGATAGGAGCACCTACCATTTAAATAATTTGGAAGCATCTAAGCTTTTCCAAAACTATCCTTGAATTCCCCCTGACCCTCTGAACAGTTTAAATACTGTTTGGTCAAATATTGAGAGGGATCACTTTTTTGGTTTACCCCACGCTCCTAATAAAATTAAAAAAAACCTGATTTTATAGTAGCGTCTAGTATTTATTTATTAAAAAACCTTTGTGGGATTTAATGGGCAAAAGCACCAGCGAGCATTAGTAAGCTGGATTCTTACAGCTCCAATAACCTTGCTCTCAGCTTTTATCTGTCTCTTTAGTTCTTAGCCTGTTGATTCTGAATCCTAAGCTGAGCCACTAAAAACTCCTTCCCCCTATGCCATGATGGATTTGTGGTCTCAAATCCCTAACTGGTTAAAATATCTAGCTTAGTTTGATTCCATTAAATTACACATAAATTCTCTTTTGTTTTGAATCGTTTTAGTTTAATTTCTTTTATTTTTTTCTATTTTGTTGTGCTTTTATGCATTTGGTATTGCCCATACCAGTATCAGCTTACCTCACAATTTTTAAGAATTATCATAATAAGGGAACTTAGTATAAACATAGGCATTTGCTGAACAACCAGTACCACATTGCCTATGGGGTCAGATGCTGACAATATTAATCCATAAAATTTTGGCATAATTGGTCTAACTTAATAGTAAATTGGTGGCAATCCGCCAGGAGCTGATGTTTAACCTGTTTATACTTCCAGTTGGAAGACAAAATGTCTGTATTATTCCTTTAATATCCAATCCTTGTGAGTGGATTATAAGGTGCAGGGAGTTAATCTCATAGATGAAGTTAGTGTTATAATAAAAACTCCCTCTAGTGCTTTCTCAAGGCCAAAATTTACCAAGATCTTAAGAGCTTGATAATCCTGAGTTAACAAGTTCTTAGCAAAGCACCCAAGTTGATCATGTTGTTCAGCACTAAGGAAATAGATGGGTTGGTCAGAATTATGCTGGGCCTCATGGACAGCCATTCCTTTACTAAGATAAGGCACTACTCCAGCATGGCAATATGCATCTGAATGGGTCATCAATGGATAATAAATATATGAGGTGGTGTTAAGTGTCCCCTTTACTGAACACCAAATATTCAAATTGGCCATAGGGTGTTAGATTGGTTTCACAGGAAATTACACAAATATAAAGTGCAACTTTATTAGTAAAGTCACTCTAAAAACAAAGTAAACCTAGTTACCAAAACATGGTTTTATTTAAGTATACATTCAAGGAAGAAACACCATAGTCACTAGTTACTGGTAGCTGGGGAATTACACGTTATTTTCGCGGCTCTTGTTAATAGGCTTAAACTACTAAAAAACCATATCCCCTTCCAAGTGACTGAAAATTTACTATATGCTTTATTAATTTTAAGAGTCCTATTGATACCAGATATATGATGACTTAACTGTCTTAAGAATATTAATTCATTTTTTATATATATATTCTGAAAGCCAGTGAGACTAAGGTTTTAGCCTTAAAGATTTAAACCATAGTAATGTCAACCTTATAGTGCTGAGTGTCATAAAAACAAAGAATAAGTTTAGACCAGCCTGTCAGTCAGGATGCGTAAGCACTTAAAAAGAAAGCCATAATGCCAGAGGCATTGCCACACATACAACGTTGTATGGAGCCAGGCATTGGGAAACGATAAACCATTGGTGTAGGGCAATAAAGAACAGCAACCCAAGAACGAAATAAATGGAGACCTCCCCAGACACTGGAGGTCTTGCTGCAGGGGGTGGTACCATAGGTATGGTTTCTACAAGGTCACTGATAGACAAGTTTAATTAAACTGGGGAAATAAGGGTGCCGATCCTTGTTTGGAGATGGTGGATGTTAGGCCACATTACCACGGTATATTGTTGGTGAAAGTTTGTGATAACAGGGTTGAATTGCCATAAGTATCTATCTCGCTGAGTCCAGTTGATGACAGTAGGGGCCATAGTGACTATCAGTACTGGTAGAGCCCATTTGGTATAAGGACTGACAGGCCATCAGAGAAAAACCATCAGGAATGCGGCCAGAAGGATGTCAATAAAATCAAAATTGATAGTTTTTAGGCAAATTTTATTGTAAAGAAAAGTGAAGAAAATTGACCAACAATTTTCTCAGTGTGATGCAACTAATTAAATAGTGGTCAATTGATGCGGGGATAAGCTGGGATTGAGACCCTCAATTTTGACCTAACTGGCGAATTATTCAGGAATGGGGAAAGAAAAGTTCACAGGGAACTGACATTGAAGAATTTGGCGGCGGGCCAAGTTGCTGTTAATTTGACCTTAAACACCCAAACTGAGGCTCAACTGCATTTCTGACATTGGCATGATGGCATCTGGCCTGACGAGCAGCGGGAATCCCCCTTGGGCCACCCCACGTAGGGGCAGTTCCAATTGGTTGGGAACTGGTTCAGGATGCCCAAACCGCCTATGCCTGGTCTCTGGGCCATTTGTTTGGTCAAAAGCGTTGCATCAGCCACAACACCCAATTTGCCAGAAGGGAGCTTTGAACTCTCATCAATGGTGTCCAAAGCTACTATCTCACATTGGGGATCATCCCTGATGATTTTGGGAAGGTTAATTTTGACTATCACAGTGTTGGCCAAATCAAAACTGTTGGCAATTTCTGTCAATGAATCAGTCTTCATCCCTTTTCAACTATGCGGAATCTGATCATTGGGCTTGTTTCCACGCGATTTTGGACCAATTGACTTAATTTCAGCAATTTTAGTGCAAATTTCCCTGATTAGATGTATTGTTCTGCCAAGGTGAGTGTGGGCACTGGGGGAGGGATCTGAAGTGGAAGATCTGTTATCCAGCACTCATCTAGCATGTGGGCAAGGTTGCCCTGGGTAAAAAGGGATACAGCCACCCTCTTCAGTACCTTCTTACTCAGAAATGGGAAAAGAGCCCAATTAACGCACAGGGGACGTTCCCCAGGACTTACATTACCCTTTCCCTTTTCCAAAGAAAGGGCACCACCGCTGGGAAACTGCACAAGGGCCGCATTCTTGTGCGCCTTGGGTAACTTGATTGCCATTACAGTCACAATTTTCTGGGGGGTGGGGAGCATCGGGGTGGGATTTGTGAAATGCTTCAACCAATTCCATGCAGTTGGCTCAATTGCGATCCTTAACCCAACTGTTATCATAAGCTGGATACCCTTTCTAAGCTACGAGATATTGGACAGACTGATGGGACTTGCGGGATGCCAGGGTATTTTCCAACTTTGGCTTCTTCTACATTTTTGATAATGATTGGCTCAGGATCCATGGGAACCATGCCCTTAAAGGGTGACAACTAGGAAATGTGGAAAACGGGGTGCTGTTTCCAGTGAGCTGGAAGTTTTAACCAGAACGCACCATTTCTCAAGACTTCCTCTACCAAATGGGGGCCTGAACGCTTACCTGAAAACTTATGGGCGGGACTTGCATTTGCAAATGATGTGTATTGAGCATAACATAGGAGCCCACCATTATGTCAAGACCTGGAAGTCGCTTATGATCCATGAACCGCTTGTAGTCTTCAATGGCTTTGGTGTGGTGATCCTGCACTAAGGATTGAGTATACCTAATATGTTCAGCATGATCTGCGGCAGCTTGGACCTCAGGCCGCAAGCAGGGACTAACCAATAAGGAAGGATTTAACCCAACGTCGCTTCATAGGGAGAAAATCCCGTGGAAGCATGAGTCCCATTGTTATAAGCAAATTGAGCAAAGGAAAGGTCGTTAGCCAAGGTGTCCTGTGCAGCTGCAGCATAGCAACGCAGATACTGTTCTAGGACTTAGTTAACTTGCTCAGTCTGTCCATAGGACTGGGGATGATACGCTATGGAGTGACAGGGGAGATTTTTAGAATAAATTTGAGTTCACTCCAGAACTGCGCCATGAACTGTGAACCATGGTCACTGATAATCTCCTGTGGGAGGCCAAAAATTGATCACACATGGCGCACAAAGAGATGAGCAGTTTCCTCCGATGTAATTGTGGACGTACAAGGAATAAAAAGGGAAAATTTTAGTAAAATGATTACCACCATCACCACCATAAACCTGTTAGAGCAGGGGTGATTAACAATAAAATCCACGGACACCAATGTCCATGGACCCTCCGCCTGTTGTAAAAGGTGTAGAAGCCCATTACTACCAGAGCAATCTGACTTATCCTGAGCACAAGTAACACAATTGGCGATACAGGCCAGAACCTCCTTGATTAAACCCACCCAATTGTAGGTCCGCTTGATCAAGTCAATGCATTTCTTATTTCCTGGATGGCCAACTGTGGGGGGATTGTGATATGCGCGAAATACCTCTGTTCTGAAGGGAGGGGGAACTCAAATTTGTGACCAAAAAATAAATGAGACCCTCCTCCAAAGAGTATAAAAAGTGTCTATGGTTTTGGTGGGACAATTGCTTAAATAACTCCACAATCTCATGGCAGGCCATTTGACCAGCTAAGACCTGAGCGACTAGCGGGGCGTTTGGAGCAAGAGCAACAGAAGAAATGACAGGGGGAACAATTGACAAGTTTTAAGCAGCAGAAATCATGGTAACGAGGTCCACTTCTCTGGGTCTGAGGGACAATGGGTGGGGCTGTGGCTGAGAAAATTTTGAAGTACGTTAAGCGCACCTTTTACAAATTTGTATTTGAAATTGAAACTGCACAAGCCCTGATAGGTTTGTGCTTGCCAATGCACCAATTTTGGGGTTTATGTAAATACAAGAGCCTGGTGATCCGTGAAAACAGTTAACTCATGTTGAGCACCCTGTAACATATACCTCCAATGAGTTAATGCCCATGCTATGACTGTCAACTCCTTGTTGTAGATGGCCCAAGACTGCTTCATAAAGGGTAAACTTTTGGGAAAAATATGCGACCAGATTTTCCAAGCCATCATGCTCTTGGAGTAACACTGCCCCCACTGCCACTGAGGAGGCATTTCATGCAACGATATACAGCTTGGTAGGATCCGCATGTTTCAAAACAGGAGGGGATAAAAACATTTTCTTGATTGATTTGAACGCCTGCTGGCATTTGGGCGTCCAGCGAAACAGTATGTTCTTGCCTGTGAGGGGGTAGAACGGGGCATCTAGCTGAAAAAAAGCTGAGGAAAATATTTTCAAGAAAATAATGGTTCCCAAGAAAAACATAATTTTTTCTAGGTTGTCAGGGTTGGCCATTTTCAGATAGCGTCCAACTTATTAGGAGAAATCATTTAGCCATCTTTAGGGATGAGATTCCCAAGAAAGGTAACTTCCTCCTTATAGAACTCACATTTGGAAGGCTTAACAAACAATTCTGTTTTATGCAAGGCGGCCACGACCACTTTCAAGTCAATAGCATGTTGTTCAGGAGTTGGGGAGTGAACCAGAATGGCATCAATATATGATACCACGCTAGTAAACCAGAGGTCACCCAGTACACTGTTGATCATACATTGAAATGTAGTGGGGGAATTCTTCAGCCCAAAGGGCATCACGCGGAATTTGAAAATGCCTCGCTTTGTCCATATTGCTGTTAATCATTCTTACCCTTTCATTACCCAAATCTGGTTAAAGGCATTGATGAGATCCAGCTTGGAGAACACATGAGATTTGGCGATTGCTTGGCTTATTGTCCGCTCCAAAGGCAGGGGGTAGGGATTGTGAACTGTAAATTTGTTTAAATGTCCGTAATTCACGCAGGGATGGAGGGAACCATCAGCTTTTAGCAAAGATGATGGGAGATGCGACTGGTAAAGTCTCCTTAAACAACCACTATTTTCAGCATATTGTCCAACCAAATTTTGAGTGCAACCTCCTCCTCCGCTGTATGGGGATACAACGGATAGTTGATATTCACCAACTGCGCTGTTGTACAAAATCCCAGATAAAATTTAGTATGAAAAGGCAGATGATCTATATTTTCAGAATCAAAGATGCTTCGATAGTGCATTAAAATTTTAGGAAAATCAGATGGTAGGACCGCAGGAGAGACAAGGGAAGTGATAGAACTGCGACCTTGAGTTTTCTTAAGAGTTTCAATCAAGGACAATTCACCCTCCAGTCGATCATTAATGAAGGACAACATGTTAGACTCCAGGTGGATCTTGACATGTTGCCAGCGCCACTATTCCACTCCTAAGATCACTGGAAACACCAAGTTTGGCATAGCGGAAAATTGAGCACAGAAGCTAAACTGGTGTACTGAAAAAAGTACTGGCCAACAGACAACATACAATGTCTGGGAGGCTGAAGAAGCCACCATCACCAATGGACCTGCGTCCATGTCCAGCACTAATTGTTGGGCTAACTCAACGCTCATGAAATTACCCGCAGCACCGGTGTCCACCAGGGCCTCAAAGGAGACATGGTGAGATCTGATACTAATCTTCATAGGCAATAAGAAATAAGTGAAGTTTTGTTTATTGGAAGGTTTGGGCAATTCTGTTGTGATTGAAGAAATAGCCAGCAAATTGGGGGGAAGGTCAGGGGCTTTCCCTGGAGTAAAGCTGGGAAGGATGAGGGCTTGAGAACTGGTTTCCTCCATTAGGGCTTTTACTGATTTGTTTATAGGTGAATTGGGATCAGCCAACTCTGACGCAGGAGTAGTGATAGGCTCAGAAGCTGAAATTACACTGGTTTGATGATAGATGCTAAATCCGCGTCGTCATTGGGTAATCCTATCATAAAGTTTCCCTTTTGATAGCGGGAAGCATGGCGAGGGGAGGCATTGATATTAGTCATGGAAGCACATATTTAATCTACTGTTCCATTCAAGGTGGACCAAACCTCGTGGTGAGAAGAAACTGAATCCAAACCTGATCTAAAGAGTGCTTGAAGCATATTATTAGAGAGGTCCAGTTTAGGAGCCAGTTCACGGAAGGTAGAGATCAAAGAGGCCAAGCTAGGGGCTTTGACCATAGTATAGAGCAATCTGAATAAGTGGTCTGAGCGTGACACTGGGGATTTCAAGGCATCCAATATAATGGCAATCAGTGAAGTGGGATCTCTCGCTTGTGAAGAAGAGCGCAGAAGGCCTCTAACCCACCGATGGGCGACCCCTTTCACAGCCTCCAATAAAGAGACCCCTTGTTGGGCATGATATAATGCAGCGGCATTGTTAAGAACAATTGCCAAACGCATTTGCATCTCAGTGAGGGCATTGAGAACTTGATTTACTATCCCTTGGGAAGGAACACACGAACTTTCTTCTGGGCTATTAGGAGGGGGAGAGGTAGAAATCCATGCTGCTCAGCTGGCCTGAAGAAATTTCTCCAGGGTAGAGCAGATACTACTCCCAAAATCAGCAAGTGACCAAACAAATGACAAAAAGCAGACTACTGATTGCACATTCATTTGGTAGAGGGTAAACACTGCAACGCCAACCTCTAAGAGCAGAGCAGAAGTGGCTGGAAACAATGGTTAGTCAATTATTTCATGAAAACAGCAGAAGAAGTTTAGATCAACCTGCCAGTTGGGATGCGTAAGTACCCAAAAAGCAAGCTAGAATGCCAGAGGCATTGCCACACATATGTCGTTGTATGGAGCTGGGCATTGGGAAATAATAAACTGTTGGTGTAGGGCAATAGTAGACAGCAACCTGAGAACAAACCAAATGGAGACTGCCCCAGACACTTGAGGTCTTGCTGCAGGGGGTAGTACCACAGGTGTGGTTTCTACAAGGTCACCAATAGATGAGTTTAATTCAACGGGGGAGAAAAGGGGGCGGATTCTTGTTTGGAGATGGTGTATGTAAGGCCACAAGACCACAGTATATTTTTGGTGAAAGTTTGTGATAACAGGGTTGAATTGCCATAAGTATCTATCTCGCTGAATCCAGTTGATGATGGTAGGGGCCATAGTGACCATCAGTACTGGTAGAGCCCATCTGGTATAAGGACTGACAGGCTACCAGAGAAAAACCATCAGGAATGCGGCCAGAAGGATGTCAATAAAATCAAAATTGATAGTTTTTTATGCAAATTTTATTGTAAAGAAAAGTGAAGAAAATTAATCAACAATTTTCTCATTGTAATGCAACTAATTAAATAATGGTCAATTGATGTGGGGACAAACTGGTATTGAGACCCTCAATTTTGACCTAACTGGCGAATTATTCAAGAATGGGGACAGATAAGTTCACTGGGAACTGACATCAAAGAATTTGGCAGCAGGCTGAGTTGCTGTCAGTTTGACCTCAAACGCCTGAACTGAGGCTCAACCGCATTTTCAACATTGGCATGATGGCATCTGGCCTGACGAGCAGCGGAAATCCCCAGGGTCACCCTATGTAGAGGCAGTCCCAATTGGTTGGGAATGGGTTCAGGATGCCAACCCACCCATGCCTGATTGCTGGGCCATTTGTTTGGTTAAAAGCATTGCATCAGCCACAACACCTGATTTTCTGGAAAGGGAGCTTCAAACTCCTGTTGATGGTGTCTGATGCTACTACCTGCATGTTGGGGATGATCCCTGGCAATTTTGGGAGGGGGTTAATTTTGACAATTGTGGTGTTGGCTGAATTGAAACCATTGGCAATTCCATTCAATTAATCAGTCTTCATCTCTTTTTGACTATGTGGAATCCAAACATTAGGATTGTTTCCACTTGATTTTGGACTGATCAACTTTATTTCAGTGATTTCAGTGCAAATTTCCCTGATTATATGTACTAGTTCTGCTGAGGTGAGTGTGGGCACCGGGGAGGAATTTGAAGAGGGAGGGCTCTTTCCCAGCGCTCATCTACCATGTGGGCAAGGTCACCCTGGGTAACGAGGGGTACAGACACCCTCTTTGGTTCTTTCTTACTCAGAAATGGGAAAAGAGCATGATCAACGCACCAGGGATGTTAATCAGGACTTACACTGAGATACTGAAAAAAACCAGAGGATAATTGTAATAAGAACTAGTAGTGACATTTTTGCCAGCTTGGTGGTAAAGGATATAATAAAGTGATTTGCGTTACCAGGCTTCAGGGCTAAAGTAAGTTGATTTAAATTAGTGATTTGAGGTTTATCTCTAGAAGAGTGGTTTAGATAATCATTGACTTTATTCCTAGATTTTAAATCAGAGAGTAATACAATCACAACCCCATTATTAGATTCTACCCTAAAACAAATTGCCTTGTAGTATGCCCAAGAAATATGTCCCCAAACCCACCGCTACCCCTTTCTTGAGTGACCATCAGCTTGCTGAGGCTTTGGTGGCCTCATCTGAAATTTACCATCTCTGCGATGGTATGGCACTCTCTGTCGCTGAATTTAAGGGATACATGTCACCCAATACCCTCTCAATTTCCTGTGAGGTTGCAAAAGTGGAATCCAAATGATTAACTGAAACTTCCACCTCTGCTGTCAAGCATGTTGCTGCACTGGCAGATTTTTCCTCATCACATGTATTACCAGAGCCAATATTATAAAATTTTCCAGCTTCCTGATGCATGCATACAAGCTGAACACCATGTTGCCAAATTCCTGGAGGCTATGCTCCAGGCCCAAATTGCCAATGATGATCTCAACAATTATCTCTTTCAACTTGACACTCATATTGCGGATGCCTCAACCCATTTGCTCTCAGCATTGATCTGTCTTTTATGATATAGTTGAAATCAAACTTCTGCCTGATCCCCCCTCCCCCTCTGCCATGGTAGGATAGGCGGTTCACCACTGCTACACCTTGTAGGTTATTCTTCATTTTGTTTTGGTGTCTTGCCACTCATTTAGAACATTTGGTTTGCTTGTTTGGTTTTTGTTTCAGTAATTTATGTCCCCTGGTCAGCTTACCTCAAATAAATTTAAATTTAAATTCAAATTGCCTTGTAGTTGACCCCATGACTTCCCATTTAAATTTTTACTAACAAAACAATTCCTTTTCACAATTTCATTGTACAATAGTCAATTATCCTCATCATGAGAGCACTACTGCATCTTGAATGATTTAATTCAACTATAAACATTATTTGCCTATTCTAAATAAAGGATTGGTTTTGTAGTCAAAACTTTCACTTATTTGTGTGAATCCTTGACCTAGCTTTATTTATACTAGAAAGATCAAAAACTTTATCATGTATTTATGCTACATGAAGGCTAGAGTTAGACAAGCCAACCATAACCTGTGCAAGTAGTGCATAAAGGGATCTCATGTGACAGGTGGCAAAGGATAATTGTAACTTTACATGGTATATTTCATTGGTGATGGTTGCTATATAAAACTATTGTAACAGTTTCATCATTGATTTGGCTCAATAAAGGCTAACTTTAAGTTAGTACTGTAGATCAACGTCAACATAGTGGCACAATTGATCAAAACCTAGGTCTAGTTACTAGTTAAAATTAAAAAGAGTTAAGCAGATAATTTTGTTTACATGGTTGGTCAGACTAAATTGCAACATTGATCATCCAAGCTACATATAAGTTTGCTTCTGCCATTTTAGGTAGATACCTATTCAGATGCTGTAATTTATAAATAAAATTTTTAGAACCCACATTTTAAGAATTTATACAAAGCATCATTCCTCTAGTTCCAAGAAGAATTTGTTTAGAAGGTTTAGATTATCACTCTTCGCACATAGTTTACCTATTGCTCCTGTACCAAACATGCAATACCTTATGACTCATTAAGAGGACTAATTTAGGTGTATCGACCTCTATCTTTCAAACTCTATAGATGTCTTCTCTCTATACTGTATTACTTAAGTATACAGTAGGAGGGATGCTGATGAAACTTGTTCAGCTGGTAGCTTAGTAATGAAATGATACTAAGTGATTGGCTAACTAGTTTCATCTCTAGTCACAAGGACGAAAGATCTACACTTTATTGATACTTCATCCTTTTTGTTACCAACCTATATATAAGAGTAGTCTATCCAGCTTTAAAGGTTGATGGGCATCTTGGCATACACTAATAACCTTCCTAACTTTGACTCTGAGCTAAACAGGTCGTATATAGATATAGCCAGATCGCTGAAATGATGATTTGAATTCTTCTATAGATATAGCGAGAAAGAGCATAAGCTATCTATATATAATTTATTTACTATTAAACCTTGTTTAAGGTAAAGTTAGATAGATCCCTAAGTAGATTTTAATCCATTTGTCATTGGTTTGATATGAAATAAAGAAATTAGATCTAGAGGGATGCTTGATTTATATCGCGTATAAGCTGATAGTTCAGGCTTATGGCCATCCTGTAGTACTATATCACGAGCGCCCCTATAATTACCATTATCACCAGGGTGCTTAGTACAAGGATGACTTTGATTATAACGTATAAAATTCTGAGCCTCTTACATAACTCCAATAGTGCAAAGTAATAACTTGAACTTACCACTCGTATGTCTGGTTTTGAACTTAACTTTCAAAGCTCAATAGATGCAATTGTCAACTCTCATCTCGAGTGTTCCATAATGGAGATGGCCATTCTAAACTTTTCCAGCTGAGATACTTATCAAGTTGCTGGAAGTTTTTAAAGGCCTTTATATGTGAGAGCTACACCGTAGTCAGCCAATGCCTTGCCCAGTGAGGCAATATATAATTAAAAAGTCGATAATCTATCTTTCAAATCTAGCACTGACACGATGTTCTGATTGAAGGTGCTAAGCTGGTAAAATAGGATTTAGAATGAATTATTTGCCTCTCTCCACAAAATCCGGCATAGAACTCGAAAGATGAGAAGCTTTATTAAAAACCAGAAGGTTACTAAAAATAGGCTTTTATAACTATGCATGGTAATCGTGAAAAGCTACATACCTTTTACCCATCAGTTATTATTGGACCTATTCGATAGGGTAGCTAAACGTCTAGGGTCTGATCGCAAATCTGAGCTTCGACGAAGCTGTCACCAGATTTACAAGAGACGTTAGAATCTAGCATGGATACAGTATTTGGATAGATTATTGCTTAGAACGATGTCTAATAACTAGATTGCGCATAATAATTTCTGGTCGACCGATGTAAAGGCTAGCTTGAAGTCTCCAATTAATTTGTGTCAACTAGTTTAATCTACACAAACTCAAATTTTGGTTGCTCTAGTTTAATATTAGATGCCGATTATTGATCTATAAAAACGCAGGTAAGAAAAATTTCAAAAGTTGGCTATAAAAAATATAGTGAGTTTACTCTAGCGCGTATTTGGCTTGAGACCCGTGACCAAACCAACGGCAACGGTGTGGCTTTTAACCCGGAGAGCAAAGCGTCCCAGCGGAGGGCAAGAGGCAAAAAGATCGAGGGCTATCGGTTCATCAGCAACCAATGTGACACAAGCCACATCGCCTGGCACCAGACTCTTGGTACCAGAATCTATTGAATCGAAAGTGACATCCATGTGAGTGTTGTGGCAATCAAGTCTAACCTTATCACCCTTTTTAATGTGACCAAGGCTCGAAGCCCCGGATAAAACAGCCAACTGGGCCAAAAACTTCGTAACTGGAGGGAGCGGATGACGCGCGGCATCACAGCAGATATAACCCCGGCGCACCTGTTTTAAAGTAAGGCCTTCAATCTGAAAGCCAATCTGGTCACCTGGGCCCGCGCTAGCTACGACCTCTTGCCTCCTTTCAATTAAGCTTACTTTACCCCGCGCCTTGGAAGGGATCAAAACGATTTCCATGCCTTTAACAAGACTTCCACTCTCAACTTTACCAACAACAATAACTCCCATCTCCGATATTTGAAACCCGTCTTGGATTGCGAGTCTAAATGGTCCATCTTTAGAGGGTCCAGTATTCAACGATATGTCGTCAATGGCATCCAGCAACGAGATACCCAACTGCCCATTCCTACGTGTCCATCCACTATACCAATTAAGCTTTAACGAGTGTGAGACTAGGTTCTCTCCGAAAGTCCCTGATACCGGGATAAAGCGAGTAGATGATGCGTCAAACCCAATTTCTGATAAAATCGATCTAGTTTCTGCCACTTTAGAGTCATAGATTTCGCTAGACCATTGACACTTATCCAGCTTGTTGATTGCAACCACGAGCTCGCGGATTCCAAGGTGGTGGGCCAGTATTAAGTGCTCGCGTGCTTGGCCAAGGGTTGAGAACCCAACGGCAAATTCATCATCAAGCGCCGAAACCACTAGAAGGGCAGCGTGCGCCTGTGAAGCCCCTGTGATCATATTTTGAAGAAAGGCTGGGTGGCCAGGGGCATCGATAACGCTAACTAGTCGGGAGTCCGTCTCGATCCGCCACAAAGTTGTGTCATCGGGTTCATTTTGGCGCGGGTTAGCCGAAGCTAGCTTGAGCGAGCGGGACGAGAGGGGTTCGAAACTGAGGGGACGGTTGCGGCGGTCATCGGTAAGCTTCTTCATAACCCAAGCGTATTTTGCTGACGGCGCCGAGCCAAGATCCATAGCTTCGAGTTCATACTGTTGTAAAACTAGAGGATCGATCCCCCCTCTTTGATACATCAGGTTTCCAATAATGGTGGATTTTCCACACCCCTCATGGCCAATAACTACCAGATGTAAACTATTCTTCGTCGCTTCCATTTTTCTCTCTTAGTAAATGTTAATCTTCGGCCTAAACAAAAATTACTATACAAAAAATATTAAAAAAGGTTAGGGCTCAGCCACATCTTTAAAAAAGTTACGTGGTTAATTCAAAAATATTACCGTAAAAACAAGAGCAAAGCACGAGGTTTATAAAATATAATAAAACGTCCCCAGAAGCGGGGCAAATACAGATATTGCGTTGAAAAATAGCACCAAATTAAGAAAACCCAACAACCATCTTCCCTGTAAAAAGATTATATGGTTGTTCATACATATCCGCCATAAATAGGTAATAATACAAAAACTAATCGCTTCTTTAAAGATTGATCACTCTTTTCTACTTGCAATGAGAAACGATGGATGAAGATACAAAAACAAAACCATCTAGTACTAAAAAAAAGATACAAAAACAAAAACTCGGATGGGTCGAAAGCAAAGCTGAGCCAGGGGTGGCATAACTATAAAAATATTTGAGACTCCAACTAAGGCCTATAATAAAAGGATCTGGAATTTCGCCACCGTAGTTGTTCTCACATATAACCACCTTAGATATGAACCCCTCTAAAAAGATCTGGATACCAAAGTTTTTAACAAAAATTACTATGGTGCAAAGGGTATAGGTTACATAGAGTAACCCAATTGAAGTTGAACCTAACCACCAGCTTCCCCATCTCTAGTCAACTGCTTAACCATCTACCAACCTTCCATCTAATAAACAAAAATGGAAATTTCTTAAGAGGGTACATTGTGGTGCGACTGTGGATCTAGGGGTTTAAACCGCGCGGAGCGCTGATAGTTTCCGTTTTGGAGCTAGAGTGGGGCCGCTAATGGCACTTTATTATCCTTATATGATGGCTACTAATCTAAATTGGGTTCTTTCTAACGCAAATTAGATTTCAATTTGGAACCGCTAATAAATTAAGGTGTATAAATTTTTACTTGGAAATTAAGAACGTTGCCCCAAAGCAGCCACCGTATAAACCGCTCAGTCCCAAAAAGGTCCTACTGACCCCCAGGAGGGGTCCAATAAGCCACTGAGGGGTCCATCTACTTAATAAAACACATTCACTGACTGACTCACTGACTGACTGACATCTGAAACCTTCGAATCTGATAGGTTCAATCTATTTGGGTGAGTGGGTGAGAATTGGCGAATATTATCTAATAATTCACCAATTTGCTCCTCTGAAGCTAATCAAGTCTGATAAGTTTAATTTATTTGGGTGAGTGAGTGAGAATTGGCAAAAATTCTAATAATTCACCAAATTGCTCACCTGAAACTCAACAAAAATCAGTATTAAAGTTTAAGTAGATTAAGTAGTTAGGATAATCAACTCACCAGCCACGAGAGCAACAGTGGAGCTGTTAGTCCGAGTGGCTCGAGAGTAGTGCTGGCACAGTCTATAGGCTACAATATGAGCTTATCATCTGATAAACTTTAAATACTGCAGTGAAGCATGGGTATCTGGATGTTAGGTTTATATATTTTAAAAACCTGCCTAATTTAGTTCACTTAATTAATAAAATACTTTGGGCAAGTTAAGTAGAAGTTGATTTAGTAGTTTGGAAGATATGTCACATACTCATTTATTCAAGGCAGGGGGACTAGGGGACCCTTCTTGCCGACACAAAAATAAAAAGCAGGATGAAAAAGGAGCAAAATATGCTAAAAAACCTGATTTAGCCTCTAATGTCACATACTCAATGATTTTAAGTATAAAAAATGTTTCGGGTAGCAGTTTGGTGTTATTTGATTGATTCGATAGGTTTTTTTGTTTGGCTGAGTGGTTGATGGCTTTTGGTCAAATCAATAGGACACAGTTTAGTTCTGAGGGGTGATTAGTTATTGGTTGTTTTGATAAGTTCAATTAGGTTTAGCTGAGTGGTGTTGAATGGATAATAAATTCCATTTTAATCCACTTGAATAATAATTCCATGTTCATAGAATATTCATTTTTATCCTGATTTCACTTAATTCCCCTAGAATATTCTAGGCTCCAAAATATCCCTAGAAGCAGGTATAAATACATGCAGTCCTTATCACAATAAATCATCAGATTCTGAAGTTTAATTTCCTGTTTTGTTTCTTATCTTCCAGTTTTAAGAAATATCCTTCCCTGGGAGTAATAAGTCATAAACTCAGGATGACTGATGATGACCACCAAATCAATGATCCTAAAAACTCTGAGAATTATGCTCCATTATCTGCCACCCATCAGGGAATACACCAGAATCCCCTAGTTTCCTGATAAATTAGTGTTCCTGCCTTGAAACCTGCAAACGCCTTCCAGAGCCAGGCTGCTACCCTGATATTAATGAAACTCTACACCAGGCAAACCCTAGAGAAATTTGAAAATAGTCCAATAGATGAATGGTTGGAAGCCTATAACTCTTGGGGTGATGAATATGATGTGAGTGACTGCCAATGACTCCATGAGGTACCCAGCCTTCTAACAGGTGTGGTAAGGTGGTGGAATAGTGCCAACCTCCTATTTGAAACATGGGGTGAATGGCAAGAGTGTGCTGTGCCAAGTTTTGGGTATCTATCAACACAACTATGAGAGAAGTTCTGGTGCATGCATCTGAAGGATTACAATAACCTCGACCATTTCCTGGATAAATTTGAGGACCTACTTGGATAATGGCACCAGTATAGAAACCAACGCTGTGATGATATAGACCAAAAATTACTGGAATGGTTCATTGATGCCTTAGAAGAACCATACCTAAATGCTGTCCTGGTTTCCCAACCTTTATGTGCTGACCATGCCATTAAAGTCTACCACTATTATGCTTGTATAGCCAGCTGTTGACCTACAAAATCAAACACCAGAAGGCTGGAGCTAGAGGAAGAATAACCTGAGGGTGAGGCTACCACAAAGTTCCAACATATCAACCCACCCTCCGAGTTTACCACACAGATGAATGCCCTTTCAGAGCAAGTAGATCAGCTCACTATGCTAGTACAAGGACAACCCCCACAAAACAACCTTTGTGGCCACAATTGTAATGAGCCTGGGCATTATTTTAGACTATACCAAAACCCCTGCTGGTGGTGCAAAGTGGTTTGTTTAGATGAAAGGTGTCCTACCAGAGCTAATCAAAGAAATAATGATACACCTCCAGCTCCTGGGCAGACAAATTTCACTCAGTCTGTACCCCATCAGTACCCTAATATGCCACCAAAGCCTTATGGGGAGTGCCAGTGGGACCCTATCTGCCGTATCTCTATTCTTATAAAACGCCACCATTAAATGAATACTAAGGGATAGGGACAATGCCTTACCAGCACCCCTATGTTGGGCCACCACCAGGGCAGCCTTGGCCCCCTCTGACAGATTGAGTACTCATCAGCAAAGCCTGAAACAGAACAATCCTGGCAACTCCTGCTGGCAGAAATATATGCTTCTGAAAAATGGAAGCAAGAGGAATTAGCCAGCCACAATATATATGACCCAACTAAAATAATGAGAATTGATGCCATTTTGAACCCAGAGCAGAAAGAACCTAATGAACCACATGGGGTACCTATGGAAGAATATGATGAACTCAGAAGAAAATGAGATGATACCTCTCTCAAATTACCCAAATTTGCCAGGCAGGCTATAGAAAACCTGCAGCCTCAACACTACCCAAGTCATACAGCAGTTGTCCCTACAGAAACCCATCAAGTAGTGAAGAAAACAACTGCCACAAAATTCCAAGTTCTACAACAACCTTGGTACCAGTTCCTAGCCCAGTGTCATACCAACCAAAAGGGTCTCAGCTACCAAGATTTTAGAAGAGACAATTATCCCAGTACCTCTTGGGGACCTGTGAAAATCCAGCCCAGCACTACAGCAAGATCTTCATCAAGCCATTAGTCTAACTCAGCTTCAAAATGGAGGACCAAAACAGGAGTCCCTACTCACTAATACAGGAGCACCCTGCACCATGGGGTCCTCTCTTTGGATACTCAGTGCCCATCCTCCTCAATACAGGTTCTTCAGCAATTATTGTAACAAAGAAGTTCCTTTTGGACATAGGATATGAGGACATCCTTCAGTGTGACATGATCTTTCTGATGGCTGGTGGAACTCAACAATCTTGTTGTGGTCAAGCATCTGACCTTCCTGTGAAAATAGCTGGCAAAATCTGCTATACTGATGCAGTAGTCTTTGATCACAACCACTTCCAGTTTTTGCTTTCCCAGCAGGCCCTGAAGGAGTTTGGAATACATGCCAACTTTGAATCAGACCAATGGTTTATACAGACAGAAAAAGGAATGAAGCCTCTAACTGTTACATATTCCAACCCAGAAAGGCAATCAGATACCCCAGCGCAACTGTCTACTTACTGGTGTGACAAGTTAACAGAAAAATTAATGCCATAACCCACTTGGAGGATCAGCAAAAGGCAGATCTATTACACTACTCAGACAATTTGAGGCACTTTTCTGCCATGATAGTGATGATGTTCCCTCTCAACCTTGGGTTCACACACCAGATTGATGTTGGTGATGCTAAGCCCATTGCTAGATGAACCTACCGCCTGCCACAAGCATCAGAAAAATTTGTTGAAGAAGAAATCAGGAAAGGTCTAGCCAGTAGCCTCATTCACCCCTCTCAATCACTATGGGCATTTTCTGTCATAGTTGTCCCCAAAAAGAATGGAAAACTAAGCTTGTGTGTTGACTAAATCCCTCTAAAGTGAGTAACAAAGAAAAATACATACCCAATGCCACTGATACAGACATCTTCAATACCATGGGAGGCGCGCAGTACTTTATCAATATTGATTTGTTCTCTGGATACTATCAACTGGCAATGGAGGAAGAGTCTATCCCAAAAATGACATTTGTCAACAAATTTGGACAGTTCAAATGCACTCAAATGCCTTTTGGTCTTACTGGAGCTCCTAGAACCTTCCAAAAGGTTATGGACAAATTATTCCGTGGATTAACAGTCGATGTGTCACTGTTTACCTTGATGATATCACCATCTATATAACTAATTTCAATCAGCATCTGCAGGACCTAGGAGCAGTACTTCATCAGATTAAGGGCAAACCTTGGCATCAATGAGTCAAATCTGATACTCTGCACTAGAGAGCTGAAGCTGCTAGGGCACATTATCTCACCAAAAGGAAAATGCACTGACCCCTTTAAGGTGGAAGCCATTTCTACATGGCCCATCCCAAATAATGCAGCTGAACTCCTTAGCTTTCTGGGAACTGTCAACTACTATTGGGCCTTTATTCCAAACTTCAGCAAGGTAGCTGCTCCATTGTACCAACTCCAGAAGAAGGGAACCCCTTGGGACTTCAGTGATGCTGCCCATCAGAGTTTTGTCAGCCTGAGATATGCATTAGTTCAATCTCTCATCCTGATCTTCCCCAACTTAAATGAAGTATTTCATGTGTTCCAGATGCCATTGATTCAGCCATTGGGGCTGTGCTTACACAGCTTTGAGAAAACAAGTACCTACCTGTTGAATTTATCTCCAAAAATTTTCCTAGCGGAATACAACTACTCAAAATATGAGAAAGAGGTTCTAGACTGTGGTGTTTGCTCTTTATAAATTCTGATATTATGTTTTGGACCGGCGGGTCACAGTATTCACTGATAACTAAACTGTAAGTTTTCTGCTAAATTCCATTCCAAATGGTCAGGTACACTGGAGATATAAGCTAATGGAGTTTGATTTTAAATTCTTGCACCTCCCTGGACAGCTTAAAACAGTAGCAGATGGGCTATCACAAATCCACAATAATCCAAAGGGACCAGCAATATTCCATATGGGGTAGATTGATCTCTAAAATGAGCTCTTGCAGAAATGGAAGTTCCTAGAAGATTTTGAAGTGCCAAGTGATATCTAGGATATACTATCATTTAAAAAATATTCAAAATTTCAAAACATTTGAAGGAAACATATATGTATGTAACAAGGTATCAGTGGCCCAGGTGGTCCCAAGAAACCAAGTCATGCAGTGGATGAAGGAGGCTCATGATGACGTTGGACACTTGGACTTACAAGCCGCCTGGTTGAGACTCTTTGCTGTGTACTGGCGGCCAAATGCATACACTAAGTCAGTAATTATGTATCCACATGCCATGCCTGCCAAGTCTTTGATAAGTCGCCAGGTGCCCAGAAACCCCTGAACCCTATAGCAACACCTGGAATATTTAAGATGTGGGGCCTCAACTTTATGGGGCCTTTATGAGTTGCCACTGATGTTGAAGTATATTCTATTAGCCACCAAATACTACAGCCGTTGGCCTGTTGCTAAAGAAGTTACCTGAGCTGATGCAGCCACCACAGCCAGTTCCTATCTGAAGAGATATTTACTATCTATGGAACACCTTGCCTTATACTGAATGACGAGGGGTCACATTTTATTAATAAATAAATTGAGGAAATGTTGGCCCAGGTATGCACTCGTCACTCCATGACAACAGTATATAACCCTCAGTGTAATGGCCTAACAGAATGGATGAATCAAACACTGATGCATGACCTGGAACGTAGCATCGCAGAAAACCCTGATAAATAGCCTGAACGCTTACATGCCATCCTTTGGGAATACCAAACTAAAATCCATAGTACTACCAAGCATATGTCATATGAACTACAGCTTGGAATAAAGTTCCAGCCAAACCCATTGGCCAAGAAACTCAGCAACCTCTTCCATCAACTTGCCACCTAAAACAGTCTGACATGGAGAAACTGGTATAGTATCATGCCCATCAAATGAAGACTAACTATGACAACCACCTCAAATCCATCCAGGTTTTTACATTAGGAGACCTAGTTGTCCTGTATCAATATGAACTTATAAACTCCCGCTTCAAGAAACTCACCCACATTTCAAAGAACTGTTTAGAGTTATAAAGTACTCCCCTATGTAAATTACAACTATGAAACCCTTAACAGAGTGACATATCAGTCAACCATCAATGGTAACCAGCTTAAACTTTACCAATATAAAAATAAATAGGGGGAGTGTCAAATGGATTAATAATTCTGTTATAATCCATTGGAATAGTAACTCACCATTTGATGAAATTCCTTTTTATATCTTGATTTCTGAGTTTTTCTATAACATTCTAGACACTGAATATCCTTAAAAACTGGGATAAATACCTTTTGGTTTTTATCACAATAACTCCTAAGACTATAAAGTTTAGCTTCCTGTTGTGTTTGTTATCTTTCAGTTTTAAAAACCTTCTTTGGGCGTTTTAAGGCATAAACACCCAAGATTACTGACAACTGCCAGATTAATGATTCTGAAAACCCTGAGATTTATGCTCCGCCACCCGCCACCCATCAGGGAATACATCAGAATCCTCTATTTCCCCAACAATGTACTGACTGAAATCTCAAACCTTTGAGTCTGATAAGTTCAATCTATTTAGTCAAGTGGGTGAGAATTGGTGAATATTATCTAATAACTCACCAATTGCTCACCTGAAATTAATTGAGTCTGATAAATTCAATCTATTTGGGTGAATGGGTGAGAATTGGTGAATATTATCAAATAAACTTCCCAAATTTCTCAAACAAACTAAATAAAATCATAATGAATTTTATAAGTAGATTTTTATACCTTATTAAATAGATTAGGATAACCAGCTACCAGCTATGAGGGCAACAGCGAAGCTGTTAGTCTGAGTGTCTCAATTTTAGTGCTGGCACAGCCTTTAGGCTGTTACTGCAGGCTCATAAATAAATCTGAGCAACTCCAGGTAACTCCACTATTAGAAACAGATGCTTTCTCTTTTAATTCTTTTCCATTTAACCAAACTGAGCCACAGCAAAGCGTGGTCAGTTACAGCTAGTTTAGATATAATTTATTATCAGATAATCCCAGAAATTTTGTATTGGTCTCAACCCAAGTTATTGGAAGCTCAATCTGGCATCTGCCATAGGCAGGTCGTGACCCCTAGTCCTGGCTTCCCCCAATAAAAGGAGAATTCTGACAGATTGGTCACCTAAATACCAAACATTTAGTTAGTATAAAATTATAATAATTCATACAAACATAAAATACTTTAGTTTATAAATACTAACTATCAATTTAAATTGAGTTCAAATTTACGTTTATTAGACTAATTTAGTGACAGATTAAGAAAAATACATAAAGGTAATTCCATTGATGCCCCAAAATGTTCAACTTTCTGTTCTATTTGGGTCAGCTATAACCTTAAAAAACTACTTTCTCTTGTTTTAGAGCCAAAAAAATATATAGTATTTTATATTAATCTGAAATTGGCTGAGCCTAGCTGATGCTTAGATTATTTATATAAAGTATATACCTTGATTAAACTACTGAAGATAATTTGGACTTTTGGATAGTTGCTGTTAAATTCTGAGGATTATCCACTTGATAATTATGATCCTGCACGCTTAATCAGAATGAAGTTTGGCTGAATGATCCTCAATATTTCTAGCGGCTTTGAATATTTTCACCGTTTGGAAACTCACTAGGCATATTCAAATAGCCCTGACTCTTATGGTCAATTTTGGGCTTAATTTTCCCTTCATAGTTGGAAACTTTTTCCAAGGCAGGTATAGTTACAAGCTGTGGATTTGGTACTTCCAGCTTTTTAACACTTCTCCAAAGAAAGAATTTTGATAAAAACCAGGAAAGAGATAAAATAAATTATATCTTTTACAAGATGATATTTATTTATAATTATTCATTAGTTCAGGCGCCAGTAGTTATATCTCTAGGGCATCTCTTGGCCAAATTTGAGCATTTAATTTCAACAGATTTTTTTCCATCTCAGTTCAGCCCTTGAACTGATATAAATGAGACCTATTGCTAGGTTTATTGGTGATAAAATACTCTCAAAATCAGGAGGATTTCAGGAGGAAAATCATAATAATAAAGTGCAAAATTGTCCTAGGATCCTCTTAATTTGAGTTTCGTCATACTGCTGACAAAATATATATTCTGTGAATTTTTGCATCGATTGGTGTAAATGATGCACCCCTAATTGGGACGTCAGCAGGGCTCTGTTGATAGCACTAGGTACTCCCATTCAGGTGGTCAATGTGCAAGTGCTATCATGCTGATTATAATGATTGACATACAAATTTCGCCCAAGGGTGGGAAATTGATTATGTTTAACATCTATTTGTCCATGAGATTAGTAGACGTTAAATTTGAGTTGATCCTTGTTGGGACTGAGGGAGGTCTGAAGGCGGGTCCTTTAAAGCTTGCTGAGGTGGACAGGTGATAGTAGGACTTTACCTTAACAATAGGTTCAGAGGTCCTAATAGTTAATAATTAGGGACTTAACCTAGGCAGGTTCAGAGGTCCCAAAAACAAGAGTGAACTTTACAGAGAGCCTAATTAAAGGTAAAAGTGTAAAAGTTATCTTATTAATCAAATAATCAGCACCTTAAATAGTGCTAAGAAGAGAAAAGATAAGATAAGGGATATAAGGAATGATTAACATGTACCTTTGGTGGAATCGGGAACAGATTAGAAAAAATTATCCAAAATCTTTTAGAGGATAAAGAGAATTAGGTAACAGATAAAGTACTCATAAGATAAGGTGAAGTTTGAGATAAGATAACATTGAAATAAGGGATTTATTCCCTCCAGGGTAGAATATTAGTTATAGTTTTTATCAGCCAGGATTCTCATTTAGTGGAGCAGTTTGATAATTTATCTTGAGTTTGTCCAATATTAATTGAATTTGGATGATGGTAAGTAAATTGAAGTAAATATTGATTTTGGGCTTTAGACCTAACAAAGCATCGTTTGGTAGATTAATAATAGTAAATATAGGTTGATATTGCCAAAAATAAGTAACAAATTTGAAGCCCCAAGTCGAGGCTTCATTTAAACTGATGATAATCCTAACAATCCCCAAACAATTTCATATGCTAATTAATAATATTGGTCCCAATTAGTTGGGACTAATTTCCAAGCTTTGGTGCAGCAACGATTGGCCTGAATCTGCTAGTGTAATCAGCCCGATCTTTTGATAGAATATTCAGATTAAATTGACATTGATATAATCGAACCAAGCCGTGTAGTTGCAATAGGCTTTAAGGTGAGAATTAGGGTATTATCTCAAGAATTGTGAGGATAATTGGCCTAATCTGATGGTTGTCAAAGGGTTTATTTTTTGAGTCAACCACCAGAATCTGACATTTCCCCCATTTGACTTAGACATAAGCCCTAAGATTCCTGATTAGCCTTTATTGATCTTTGTCATTTGTTAACTTTGGCCTGAACGGCCAACAAATCTGGGGTTGGATCCCCTCCCCATCCTCAAGTGCAAACTAAAGTGTTAGTTAGGTTAAAATTGTATTTTTATTTCTTTATATTTTAATTTATTTGTTTATTTACCTATATATATATCTTTTTCATTTTCAATAATCAGCCAGCTTATTGAACCTTCTTAGGAATTTTGCAAGGAATCAGTTTTATATATGGCCAGTCCTAATATCCTTGATTGTATATATGAACTTAGATGTTTTCTCAATTACTTCAAATGGCCCTACCCAGATGTGATTAACTTTTTCAATTGGTTTGATCCATGGGTGTTGCAAAATAGGACTTCATTGTTAACTTTAAATTTGGCCAATTTGTAGCAATTTCTAAGTGATTTTGACGTTGGGCCTTTTTACAGCAAAACTGTTGTTAAAGGCTTGAGCTTGTAGTTTGATTAAAGTATCCACAAGATTCTCAACATAATGAAACTAATTGTTTTTGTCAGGATCCTCTAGGACTGTATATAGTAGCGTTGATGGGGCCAGATGTCTTCCATATAATACTTGGAAAGGGGACATTCTGGTTGACAAATGGTAGGAGATATTGTAGGTAAATACTGCCAAACTTAAATAAGTACTCTATTAATATGGTTGGCCAAAGTTGATTTCCTGATAATTTTCCCCAACGTCCAATTTATGCGCTCAACTGTACCATTAGTTTTGGGATGATAGGGAGTAGAAAGCACATCTTGTACTACCATGAATTGGTTGAGCTTGTCAAGGACATGGTGGTAAAATTTGTTCCATTATTAGTCAAAATAACCTGGGGGACATCCATGTTTGTGGATGATGTTTTCAAGGTCGAACTTAAGTGTAGTTGTTACTCCTGCTTCCTGAATAACCTTGGCCTCAACCCATTTGGTCAAGTGGTCGATGGCTACAATAATGTGCTTGGCCTTTGTATTGCTTGTTGGAAGCGGGCCAATGATGTCGATAGATACAGTGTGCCAAGTGAACTTGGTCCAAACAAGCTAGTAAGATGTGCTTTTTGGAACAAATTTTTGCCTTGACACTCTATATAGCATTCTAACGTTTCTTGGATGTCAAAATGCATTGACTCTTAATAGTAGAATTGCTTCATATGCTCTTTCATCTTTTTTAATCCACCATGCCCTATGGCCTTATGCGCCGCCATTATTAGGTCTTTTTGGGCTGAGGGTCTTGGGAAAATGTACTTCTTGCCCTCAAAAATCATTAAAGTATCCTGTTTTAATAGTTGTATTTTTTATTAAATCTTTTAATATTTTTTGGATGGATTTGGGCTCATATTGGTACTCTCCACTGACCATTTTCTTAAACAACTCATCAGCTGCCTGACTAAGTGTTGCAATAGTGGGTAGTCAGTTAGGAAATTGGCGTTTTGATTTTTTGCCCCAGCCAATGCTCAATTGTGTAGTCATAAGCTTGGAGATTTAATGCCCAGTGGGCTAATTGGCCCTTGGGCTCTCTTAAGTTGTTCAGCAATCTTAGGGAAGCATGGTTGGTCACAACTTTGAAATGAGTGCCATGGAGGTAGACACAAAATTTGCTTGCAAGGGTATATGATGTTTAAAAATTCTTGTTACATCATTGTGTAATTCCTCTCATAAACATTTAATCTCCAACTAGTGAAGGCAATTGATGTTCTTCACCGTCTTCCCCAACTTGGGATATCATGGCCCCCATTGCTGTTAGGGATGCGTCCGTTTGGACAATAAATTCACAATCAAAGTTCAGGTGTCAAAGAACAGGCGTTCAAAAGGGACACTCAAAGTTGTTTAAATGCATTCTGGCAAGCTGAAGTCCAGTCAAATTGGACCTTATCTTTAAGTAGATAGAAAAGTGGCTCCCCAAGCTGTGCAAAATTGGTGATAAATTAGCAATAGTACCCGATCTTGCCTAGGAATACTTGGATATCGCACTTGGATTCAGGCCATTTCATTTTGGAGATAGCCTCCAGCTTAGAGGGTTAGAGCCAAAAACCCACTTTGTCAATTACAAATTTGAAATATTCCAGCTGGTTTTTGAAGAACTGGCACTTTCTGGGCTTGATTTTTAAGTTTGCAGCTGCTAGCCTTCTAAAACCTCCTCTAAGTGTTCCAGGTGGTCGTCAAAAATGCAGCTGAAAAAGTTGATATTGTCAATGTACACTAATACACATGACAACTTCAAATCTCCCAGGATTGTGTCCATAGCCCTTTGAATGGTAGCCAGGGCATTGCAGAGCCCTTGAGGCATTCTCATCGACTGGAATAGGCCCTCTTGGGTTAAAGTGCACATTTCTTGCACTCCTCTTCAGGAATATCTATTTGCCAATATCCTCTGATAAGGTACATTGCTGAGAAGAACTTCGCGCCCCCTAGCCTATCCAAGGCATCGTTGATTCATGGCAGAGGGTACAAGTCCTTCTTTGTGATGTTGTTTAACTTCTGATAATCAATGACTACTCTGTTGCTTCCATCCTTTTTCTTCACTATTAAAATTGGTGCCGCCCATGGACTTTTTGAAGGCACTAAAATGCCACTATCAAGAAGTTTTTCATCTCCTTGGATACATCTTCTTCTAATGATTTTGAGAGTCTAATTGGGCGTAATCAAATTGGTTTATGATCTCTAGTATCAATATTGTTGTAGACACCTAGCGCACCCCAAGTCATAATAATCTTATGCAAATATTTCTCAATATTTAGAGATTAACTCCTGAGCTTGTCTATCGTTATAGTTGGTCAGGTTGCTTAAATCAGCCATAGAGATGACATTACCTATACTGAGTAGGTCCTTATTGTGAAGCCCTAATTCAACAAAAGTTAAAGTCGTGTAATGAGTGAATTTCTGAGGTATGGAACAGATGTATAAATGTGATTGTTTGATATCTCTTGATGGAGATGAGCTGATTTTACAGGTTTGCACATAAGATGTGTATTTCTTTATGGCCAGGAAAGATAATACCAGTGGCAATGTTTGTTTCAAATCGAGCTCTAGACCATGGTTGATATACTTCACCATAAAGTCCTTCTGGGATATTAATTTACAGTCTAGTCAGAATGATTACTTGATCTCTGGAGGGTATAGTAATATGCTGATTTACCCAAATTGGAATGTCCTTTAACTCATCAATCTGAGTGGGTAGTGCTTTTATCTTTGACCGTGCTTTGACATACTCAATTGGGACTACTTCATTATTGTAGGCCATATTTATGAATAGGGTGGATTTATTTTTCTCAACTGCCCTATTGTGGTTATAGTAAAGTTGAATAGCTGGGCAAGAATGGTGAGAGTATCGTCCCTGTGATTGGTTAACTCCATATCTCCTTAGGAAATCAGTCCTGATTAGGATATCATAGTTTGTATTTGGCAACACTATAGCAGGTGCTTTCACTACAATAGATCTGAATCTGAGAGGTAGGGTACTGTATGCGTCCAGAGATTTAGTTGTATGCACACTAGCTGTACCATATTCTTGACAGTGGGCAACATTGGGCGCAATTTTCAACTTTTTTACCAACTTTGTGCTGACTATATTGATAGGAGCACCACTATTGAAAGTGGACCAAACTCATACCTAGTTTACTGCTATGCTCACATAAGTACATTCAGAGTAGTTTTCAGAGGTATCCATTGTATTATTGCTGTGGTTCCTGCCCAATTCCAGGTGTGATTTCAGAATTTATCAGTATCTGGGAAGTTACCTTCTAAGGTCTTTATGGGAATGGCTACTTGTATATTGTTAAGTAAAGGTAGGTTGGTTAAACATCTGGGTTGAAGGTCTAAACCCTGATCAATAATCTGTTTTGCATAAGGTTTTGATACCTCTGCCTGGGCTTCTTTGGTAATTTTCAAGGGTTTAGTTGCTTTTTCTGTGGCCCCAGTAGTGACCATCATGACATCATTAGCCACAATATGGTGAAGGTTATCTTCAGCGACATTTTCAGGCCTAAAGAGCTCGCCAGGGTCAGGTGGAATGGTTTGAACATTGTTGGAGTTAGAGCATTCCGTCTATACTCCACCTGTTCTTTTCCTGCCTCGCTGTCACTATTGATTTCTAGAGCAACATTGACCCCAGGCTTTTTGTCAGACCGTCTATAGCATTGGTTAGCAAAATGCCCCTTTCAACCACAGTGGTGGCATGTAATTGGCCCTGTTTGCTGCTTTTGCTCAAATTTTTGGTTTGTAGTTCAGAAATTTTCCCTTTGTCGGACATAGTGTTGCTTTTCGGACTCAAAGATTGGAATTTTTGCTGATCCTTGGCCTAATTAGGGGTATCAAAAATACGGGAACAGCTTCTCAAGTAATTGGTAAGCTCTTGGGTTTCCATGTTTCCATTGAATTCAGGTATCGTGACATTGTGCAGTTCACAGAAGGGCATAACTGCGTGTTCTATTGCAATCTTAGCGTCAAATTTATATATTGCATTGCACCCAAGCAGAATTTGTGCCTCATGGAAAAATCTATCCACAAAGTCCTTAATAATCTCATTCTACTTGAATTAAATGTTAAGAAGATCTCTTTTTCGGGCTTCTAATTTTCCAGGCCCTCCAAACTGTTTTGTCACTGCAATTTTGGCATCCATATAGGATCAATCGTCATCCAAATAAGGCATAATGAGGTCACAGCTATGAACATCAAGAGAGTTGATCAGTGTTGATCCTTTTGCTTTGTCTGATGCTCCCACATTATTTCAAATAGCTTGATGAAATAGTGAACGTTCCCATACTTATTGAACTTTGGTAATTTCAATGGTATAAAGTCATCTCGCCCTATTTTAGGCATAGGGGTTGTAATTTTTCTTGAACGTCTTGTTGTATCATCGTTTAAAATTGGCCCTCTTTCCCATTGGGGAGTATCTGGAGTTTGGATTGATGCCAGAACTCTAGGCATAGGAAGGATGTTTGAAATATTAGTTTCTGCATTGGTGTCAATTTC
This sequence comes from Massospora cicadina, assembly GCA_022478985.1. NCBI lineage: Eukaryota > Fungi > Entomophthoromycota > Entomophthoromycetes > Entomophthorales > Entomophthoraceae > Massospora > Massospora cicadina. The sequence goes on from JAKSZP010000258.1 coordinate 62,081, forward strand.
CAATGATTCAATTTCATGATATTGCTCTGAACTACTGGATCCTGATGCTTGAATTTGGCCCTTAGTTGTTTTTACAAACTGTTTTTTGGCCAAATGGGCAGAGATTTTTCTTTTTCTATTTTGTCAAAGCTGGGTGAGCGCTGGCAGCTTTGCTTTTTGGGGGATTCAAATATTTTTTAAGGTTGTCATACTCCTCTTCAAATAAAGCTTGATTACTTTTAATGTCTTTAGCCATACTGTCTACTCAAGAATTTGCAGTTGATAATTGCATTATAAGTTCCAAATTCTCCTGAGTAATTTCAGTATTTCTGGCCTGCAATCTTGACAAAACCATCCAAATTTTTGAAAATTCCTCTTTGATTAAGGCATCATCTTCATCCCTGTTTGGGACGGCCAGTTTTGCTGACATGTCTTTGATGCATTTGTTCACAATACCCAATTTGGCAAAAACATAATTCTAAAAATCATCGTACTTTGCATTTAATTCCATGTGATTTATTTGGCCCAAAGTGGCATGTAAAGTGAGTCATTCTGCTTGAGATAATAGGAAATCAGAATGAGTTTCAAGTTTTTGACAGCGGGTATTCATGCTTTGTACCCATTTGTGTGATAGCCCATTGTGAGCATGAACTTCTGTGGCTGTCTTTAGGACTCCTTGATTTAATAGCTCCTCAAGTGTGTTTAATCTCCCATGAGCTTCATTGGCAAGACCTGTATTATCCACAATTGCTTTTCTGACTTCAGTAAAACTGGAATTTAATTTTTTCTGTAGAGCATTTTGGAAAAATTGTTCCTCCCCTTGCACATAGTAGATTTCCATAATTTCCAGATTTTGTCTAACAATGATTCGCTGGGTATGCTTTATTGAGGGTTGGACAAACTTAACCAGGAATTCATTAGTTGCTTGACTGTCTGTGAGACGTTTGGCAAGAGATGCCATGATTGCATCACAGTACTTCATGTATATCCATCATGAGCGCCTAACCTTTAAGGTAGTATCACACGCCAAAGGAGGGATTGATTTGTAAGTACCAATCCTAAAACCCTGATATAGAGTTTCCAGCATAGCTTTTACACTTGCAGATGTAAGATCAATTGGGCTTGTTATATCTGCATAAGCTCCCCACTGTGATAAGATCCAGGGAGTAGGAGGTACCTGTATCAAAGCTTTAGCGGCTGGTAATAAAATAATCTAAGACTTCCTGGTCACTAGTTTCCATATCATTGTTGCTTTCTCATCTGGCAGAATCTGCCAGGAACTGGTTATATGAATCCATATCAGAGAGTGTAACTAATTTTGAGTGAGCACCAGTTGTTAAATTATGAGGATTGCTTGCTTAATAATTATGATCCTGCACACTTAATTGGGACAAAGTTTGGCTGAATGATCCTTTATAGTGCCAACGGCTTATGGTATTTTCACCGTTAGGAAACTCACTAGGCATATTCAGATAGCCCTGACTCTTCTGGTCGATTTTGGGATTAATTTTCCCTTCATAGTTGGGAACGTCTTCCAAGGCAGGTATAGTTGCAAGCTGTGGATTTGGTACTTCCAGCTTTTTAACACTTCTCCAAAAAAAGAATTTTGATAAAAACTAGGAAAGAGATAAAATAAATTATATTTTTTATTAGATAATATTTATTTGGTAAATATTCATTAGGTCAGGCGCCAGTACTTATAATTCTAGGGCATCTCTTGGCCACATTTGAGCATGCAATTTCAAAAGATTTTTTCCACCCCAGTTAGGCCCTTGAACTGATAAGACTGAGACCTATTGCTAGGTTTATTGGTGGCAAAATACTCTCAAAATTCGGAGGATTTCAGGGATAAAAATCACAATTAGAACGTGCAAAAATGTTCTAGGGTTCTTTTGATTTGAGTTCCATTGTACTGCTGATAAAATATATCTTTTGTAAACTTTTTGCATTGATTGGTGTAAATGAAACACCATAATTGGGATGTCAGCATGCCTCTCTCAATAGACTAGGTACTCCCATTTGGGTGGTCCATGTGCAAGTGCTATCACGCCACTTATGAAGATCAACATATGAATTTTGCCCTTGGGTGGGAATTTTTATGTTTAACATCTATTTGTCCATATGATTAGTAGATGTTATCTTTGGATCGATACTTGGACAATTTTTTATGCTAATTAATAATATTGGTCCCAATTATTTAGGACTAATTGCTAAGTTTTGGTGCAGCAACAATTAGCCTGAATCTTCAAGTTTAATTGACCTGAACTTTTTTTTATAGATATTCAGATTGAATTGATGTTGATATAATCAGCCCAAGCCATGTAGTTGCAATAGGCTTTAAGGTGGGAATTAGGGTATTGGCTCAAGCATTGGGAGGATAATCAGCCCAATCTGATGTTTTTTGAAGGGTTAGTTTTGAGTCAACCACCAGAATCTGACAGTTGCTAATATATTTAATAATCCTAGTGGAGTTACTCGGCGTTGATCAGGTTTGTTTCTTATCAACTGATTTGAACTGATTAATTTGAATTTTTTATTATAGCTAGCAGAAGCCAGATGACGTTTTCCTGCATTTGTATATATTTATATAAAAATGAATGGTCTGTATGTAATTTAGAATCTATAATGCGTAGTGTAAAAATGTGAAAAATTGAAAGATGACTCATAATGATAAAAGTCCATTGCTTTTATTGTTATAAGTAGATGATGAACTATATAAAACTTTTTATAAATGATTCATGTTGATGAACAATAACTTTTGAATATATAATTTGCTATATAATTGAACCAACTAAAAAATAATTGAAACTAATACTAACATCTAGTGTAACGCAAGTGGATAAACAATATTTTTGGTTTTCTGATTTGGTGTATAGATGTACATAGTTTCTGGATTTCTAACTTTGGAGCAAGCAACATATAGTTGACCATGCAAAAAACATGGATTAATAAATTTAATCTGGCAACGCACAGCGACTGCCCTTGAGCTTTGTTGATTGTCATCACAAAAACAAGACGCACAGGAAAGTGTAGCCATTTTAATGTGAAGAGCAAATCAGTGGGAATCATTGGAATGCGCGGAATCAGCACATCTTTTCCTTTCATTTGCCGTTAATAATTGTTGCTTCAATCAAATTCATCATCAGTTTTTTCACAGAAAGTCTGGTTCAGTTGCACAACTTTGGTGGGTTAAGATTCTGAAGGATCAGTATTGGTGAGCTAACTTTCAAGGTTAATATGTGTGGTGGAATTTCAGGATTCTCCAATGAGTTGAGAAATTCAACTGGATAATTAATAGCATGATTCTCTTCTGTAACTATGTCAATGGATTTGTATTCTTTAACCGCACCAGGAATTTTCAATAGGAGCTTTATATTGATACAATATGAATCATCATTTTTTGGAGCTAGGATAGCTTGCTCAAAAAACCAATAGTGATCCTGAAGTTGTTGGCGTTATTTTGGAAAACCTTCTTTTCAAAATTTTTAATTGATGACAGAAGTTGCTGAAGTTTGGTGGGAACTATATATCCTGTGTTGCAAGATCAACTGGAAGTTTGCCACCATCCATATCCAAAAGTTGCTTGGCAAATGTTTGTGCAGAAACATGTCCAAGTAAATGCACACATATATTGGTTAACTGTGTAATTTTCTTCACATGTCTCCAGAGAGCTGAATTCTTTAAGAATGCGTTCAGCTCATCTGCTGGTGTTAATCTTGGAATGATGGGCAAAGTTTGACAGAAATCACCGGTGAGAAGTATCAGAGCTCCACCCATTGGACGTTGATTTCTTCAGAAATCTTGCAGAGTAAAATCAAGTGCCTCAAGTCCTTTCTTATGGACCATAGTACATTCATCCAAAAAATGAGTTGGCATCTTTTCAATACAATTGCCATTCCAAATTTATTTCAAATGTTGCAAAGAGGATCTGCAGCTAGATTTAAATTCAATGGTAGCTTGAGAGCCAAATGTGTCATGCGTCCTCCATTGAGTAGCGTTGCTGCAATCCCCAATGATGCCACAGCCAGAGCAATTTCATGCTTCATTCGAATTTTGGCAAGTATTAAATTGAGAAGAAATGTTTTTCCTGTGCCTCCTGATGCATCAAGAAAAAGAATTACACCATTTGCGCCTTGTACATTCTCCATAACTGTGTTGTACACATGTTGTTGGTCATTTGTTAATAGCCTTTTCTGAGCCTCGCCATAAACTTATAGCGCATTGACATCATAATGTTTTTCTCACAATACGTCTTTATTGACAACATCATTTCTGTCATGTTCCAATGAAAATAGACCAAACTGATTAAGGCTTTTGTTGTTAATTGGCATGCACATATCCTCAGGTGATATCAGTGCTTCATTGAAAATGTCTTCCAAATACTGTACATCCAGGCTGGGGTTGTCTCTGCATGCTCAGAGGAGTATGTCTTAGCTCATACTCTCTTTGTGTTTTTCCTATAAATCTTTCAGATCATAAGGCGCACAGGTTTTCAAAAAATATGGTAAACTAGGTTTATATTTGGTGAGCATGACATTTTTCAGATGCTTCTGCCAATGCGTTTTCCCAATGTTGATCATTTTCTAGCAAACCAAGTTTGAAACATGCTTCTCTGTATGTCTGACACACTTGAACATTGATAGTTTTGATTGTTTGAAATGATGTTGGTCCTTCGACCATGTGAAGCAGCATTCACAAATAGTAACATTAAGAATTATTCAGATGAACAGTATATACTCATCCCAATGCACCAAATGAATATATGCCAGGTATCAAAGAATGGCTAGCGCCTTGTTTTCTTCTGCAAAATTTCTTCATTAATTGATTCCAAGTGTAATAGTGTGGGACTTTGTGATACAGCAACGTTTTTGCAAATTTATCAGTTGTACAAAATTGGAAAAAAGCAGACAACATTTTGTTTGGTGGATCTTCAGCTCTCTAAGGTGTGTTCTCTTTCATGAAGTAGACTTATTGACCATTTTCCAAGTGAACACTGAGATGCATGACAGCAGGAAAGTGATATGAATGTCAAAACCAAGAGTTGGCATACATCTTCATTAATGCTAATATAACGTTCCATTTGAAATTGTTTGGCTTTATTGATGGGCGCATTGGGATTTTTAAATCCAAAAACTGCCATATCACTGCCTTTGTTAATATTATTACATAAGTATTTGATTGACTTAACTGAATTGCAAAACTCTACATTGATATGCGCATTGATTGATTTTGAAAGCATAAAAGAGTAGGCACAATCCATTGGGTATCAATTTTTGAAATCAACGTTAGTGATTTTAATAGTCGTTTTGTGTAATCCATCATCTGGTTCTCATTGTCTGTACAGCGAATAACCATTGCCACAAATTTGTGCTTTTAATAACAGCTGATGTGGATACTTTTTGGTGCATTTTTCATTTTTCATGCACAGTAAATGTGCGTTGTGTATTACACATGGTCCGTAAATATTATTTTTTGACAATTTGGAATAATTCTGGATCTTCTTCTGGATTGGTCAGCTCACCAGTAATGATATTGTCAATTATAGTTGGAACAATTTTTCAACCAACCAAATTAAGATATGAGCATGTGGTAGACCTTTTCTGCCATTCAATGGAATACATCCAGCAGCGAGTTTCTCCATATATATGGTTCTTAGTGATGAGATCAATTAAATGTATCAATTTTTGTTTGAAAACTCACACTGTGAGGTTATGCCAATGGGATGTTTGCTGGACAGGCAGAAGTAAATCTTTGATTTCAGTCCAAGATAGATTGCATGTGTACATGATGAAAAGATCTGGACATCCATATTTGTAAACATGTTTCAGGGCATCTTGAGCATATTAATGCATGTGTCTTGGACTTCCAGTATACAAAGCCAGAAGTATAACCAATTGTCCAATGTTAGCAACATTTCCATACTTTGCAATTACATCTTGCAAATGAATATACTCTTCAACTCTAAGCTTAGATTGCTTGTAATGAATGTAATTGAGTCATTCAAATTCAACTTTAGTGTACATATCAATGATGAATTGCTGGAAAAGTTGATGACACTTCAGGAGGTGGTTGGATTGTTGTGCTAAAATCATGATACAGTATGCATAAAAATCCATACAACTGACATTTTTTGCTGTTGCAGTACCTGTGATTGGATGAGTTTGATACAATTCAAGATGATATCCATCCTCTCCTCATATAGCAGTATTGGATATTGAAGTACATCATATGATCAGTGTGTTTCAGCAACACGTTGCTTAATTTGATCTTGTCTGCTGATAACAATATCTTGCTGGATAATCTCTGTTCTGAAAATAACAGCTGCTACTTCAGGGGCCATTGGAGCATTGAAGCATCTTTTATGCCCATTTGATGGCGTTTAGTCTGCCCTAATAATGTCTTTCAAGTCATTCTCTCTCACAATCTTTAATACAGATTTGAATTCTCTGACCAAACAGTTGTGCTCATGTAATAATGCTCATATTTAACCAATAATTATTACCCCCATCTGTTGCTTCACTAAATGTGCATCTTTGATTCATCTCCTCCTCCACATTGTCCATAAAATAAATTTGCAAAAACTGTGGATCTTCTTCAGTTACTGAAAGAAGTGAACCAATCTGATGATACACTTGTCCTTGCACTTTAAATGTGGGCATGAAATTATCATATCTCACAATAAATATTGCTTCAAATTATGTCAATTGAAAGCATAAGTTATATTTCCAAATATGCTCTAGAAAGTGTTTGGACTCTCAAGTATCTCCAGCAATGTAAGTTAGAAGTGGTTCTGGTGGCTCAGCCAGTTGTGGCAAATTACTTTGCCATTGGAGCAACACATGCCGGGTGTTTCTTTCTGAATCTTCAAAGCATGACAATATAAGCACAATGTATCCATTAGACTAATGACAACATTGCAATGTATTTTGTAATCACAGTATCTATTATAGTTGAGACTGCTTTATTAAGATCAAATCTCATTATTGATTGAGTCTGCTGTGAGCTTTCAGCTTTACGTTGTGTGTCTTACTCTTCAGATGTTGCAGCAGCTCTTGAAGTAGAAGCTCTTGCTTGAAGATCTGCAACTTGAACGTCATGCTGTTGAGATATTTCAGCAGCTCTTGAAGTAGGGCTCTGATTTGCTCAGTTTTCTGGTATGCATCTCGCTCTTCAGATGTTTCAGCAGCTCTACTGGCTGACCATTGCCGCGCATGTCTGGTTGATCTTCAAATGGTTGCTTTTTGGGTGGCATTTCAAATAATGATAATAATAAACCTTAAAAGGTTGATTTATTATACGTTTTTTAAGTGCAATATTGGGGGATAAGAAGTGAACCCTATTCATAAGTTGATGCTTGGATTTAAATTAAATTGGTGCTTGGACCAAGATAGGCGTCAATTTGATATTAACTTCAAGCCAAATTAGGAAATATGGATGTTTGACCTATTGGAGCTCTCAAATATCAGCTCATTTTGATGGAATAGCTGATGGAAAGTCAAGAGTAGGTAGGACATGTCCATGAGGTAATAATTTGATATATTAATATCATTTGAAGTGGGTCAACCTTGGGACAAATATACCACACCTAGAATGTTTTCTAGCCAGTACAGGTTTTTAAATTAAAACCTGCACTAAGGGTGAAAGCAGTTTTACCCGCTCAGCTAACCACCCTTAATAATTTGATATACTTAAGCCAAACATCTTGGGGTATACCAACATCTATTTATATATATAGACAAAATTCTTAAATTTATATTTATTACTATGTTGGCTCATCATTTTTTTAGTTTTACTTACACTTTCAATAACAGCTTTAACTATATAAATAGTTCAAATGATAAATGAAGGATACCCCAGTGGTAGAGTATGGACCCTCTACCACTGCCTCCCAAGTTTGAACCCAGTAATGGACTTTGGGTAGGGGACAATTTTGACTGTGTTGGTTTTGCGCACCAATGCCCTGAACTGAGATAGTGAATAGCAAAGGCGGTCCATGAAGTTTCTGGCCTATCATACGCTGCACATGGAGGTTTTCCAGGTTTTATCCTCCTTTCCCATTTTCTTCACTTCCCTAATTGGTGCGGTATCATCCCCAGGTCAACCCACCTCAAATAAAAAAAATAGTTCAAATGATAAAAAGTGATAAAATAAAAGTGATTGTGCTAGGATTTGAATAAACAACAAATAAAATTTAAGTTGAGAACCAAAAGCTGAGACAATTATACTAGTTTTTTTTGTAAAACTCCATACTTTATTTTAAATAAGCTTTAAGGGGAAGTAAGAGGGAAGGGCGGAATACAGGCGATTCAGCTGACAGTAAAAAGACTGGGAGTTTGGGCAACTAGAGTTCTAGCACCTCTGACCATTGCTGATCGGTGATTGCCATCACTAGCCACAGTTCTATTGTCAGCGGGCTTACAGGCCATTCAATTCTTAGTCAATTAGTTGTCTTGTCACATATGATGAGCGATCAGGTAGGGAAAGCCAAACGTGCAGCTTTATAACACCCAGGGATTACGCGCAAAAATTTTGAGATCCGTTGGAGCTGATTGGAGATAATCCAAATGGTCTTCAACACTAAACTTCTGTGGTGGGGGTGCTCGTTGCTCAAACTCAAGGCAACAAGTGCACAATGAATCACCCATACACAACAATGGTAGATGAAGGCTTGTAGTTTAATTCAGAGCCATTCTCAAGGTTTTCATGAAAAAAAGATCTTGCAATTGATGTATTTCTGTCAGCAATTGTTCACCTGATAGGATGTTTCACATTGTAGACCAGTATTTTTTTGAACACGGCGCATTCATAATAATGGTGGGCGATATCTGCTTCTGAGTTTGGCGCATATGGGGCACTCCTTGTGTGGATAATATGGCCCATTGTGCTTGCCCAATTTTAATGTGTGGTTTAGGATCTGCCAGGTCACTGACCGCTGTTTGGCCATTACCAAACAGGAGTTCAGGCCCAAAATTAACTCCTTTATCAAATAGTTTGTGTTGTGGCCTTTGGTAGCCCAGTCATTTAAAATTCTTGGTCAAGTGGGTGGGTTGCGCCCAGGTTTCAGGAGCAGGTCCCCATACTTGATTAGCATCGATTTGTATCTTATTTTAATCAGCTTGGTGTCATATTTGTTGGCAATTTGGTTATGGTCCTCAATGTCCTTTTGGGTTTGGTTGGAATCTTGGGCTAATCACTCAAATGAACATCTGCCCTGGTGCACAGCCTGATTACATAGTCACCAGTAGTGTGGAGTACCCTTTTGGTAGGGTATCCGCGGGTGGTTTGCCATCCATTCATGTATTGAGCGGGGTGAGAATGGCTCTTGAAGACCTTGGGCTATTGCCCAGTTTACGCCCCACGCTAGGGTTGGGCAACGCATGTGCATCTGTTTTAATATAAGGAATGACTTCCCCCATATTTTCCAAGCGTGAGATTCAAAGTCCAGGAGGCCCATGCCTCCTTCATTCTTTGGTTTTGATAGGGTATCCAGCACTATAGCGCCACCTTCGCCTTGAACCACAGGAATGTTCAGAGCATTATCCTGATTTTCTTCTCTAGGCTCAGGCTCATTGGCAGCACATGAGCGACGTACCACAACTTTGAGAAGATGAAGACGTTGATTGCCTGCACTTTCTCTTCAAGGCATAGTCTGGCATTCTTCCAGCATTCCATTTGGATTGATAAGCTTGACAACACCTCCTGTTCGGTTTCCAGTACCGCAGGTCCCTTATCATTGTATAGTATCCCAAGGTATCAGATTGTCTGTGAGTTTATGATCAGTGTTATGTCAGTCGGCGGGCTGAAGTTCAGGTTGCCAATCCTTATTACTGAGGTTTTTGACAAGTTGACTTTCACGTTCAAAGCCAGCTGGTATAGGTCAAATAGTATCTCAGCGCCCTGAAGGTCGGTTGGTGAGCTTATGCCTACTACCATGTCATTGGCAAATGCCAGCATTTTCAGTGGCATTTGATTATGGTGTACTAGGCCCTGGAGTTTTACATCCGCTGCCACCAGCAAAATGTTGGCTGCAAAATTAAACAGTATTGGTGACATAGGGTCACCTTGTCAGAGGCCCTGCCTGATCAAAATTTTGTTGGTTAGCTGTCTGCGACAATCACCTTCATTACCAGGCTCAAGTACAGCGTTGTTATCCATTCTTAAAAGGTGTCAGGGATACTGACCGCCTTTAACGCCTCGTGTAGGAATGACCATGCTACTCGGTCATATGCCTTTTCCATATTGCAGAATATAAGATACCCATGTTTAATTCCCCTTACATCCTGGAGTACGCTTTGGACTGCACCAATGCTTTCCCATATACTCCAGTCTTTGATGAATCCATTCTGGGCCTTATGGAGCATGCGCAGTGCCATTGCCATCAGCCAATTAGATAGTATGTGCGTGAGCAGTTTATAGTTGGCGTTTGATAGTGCAATTGGGTGCCAGTTCTGAAGTTGGCGTTGGAATCCCTTTTTGTACAAGAGTACAATTCAGGTCTTTTGACCCCCCAGAATTGCTGGCCATTTTGCAAACAGTGGTTAAAGAGGGCTTTGAGCTTTGGCACAATGCGGTTGTGGAATGCGCTGTATATTTCTGCACACATATTGTCAGGGCCTAAGCTTTCATCCTTAGTGACTCATTTAGCGCCCTCTTAACTTCATTGATAGAGATTTTGGCGGATAGCTTGGTGAAATCTTCTGGCATACAGCACCCTAGTGTCAGCTTGGCCAGGTCAATTAGGGCATTTGTTGCTGATTCACTCATTTCTTGTTGTCATAAAAGTTCTCTGTAGAACTGCTCAACCTTGCGCTTAATTGTTTCTGGGTCTTGTGATACTTCCCCTTCCGGTGTCTCCACTTCATGTATCCTAGCCTTGGTTCAGATTTCCTTGAGGTGCGCCAGGCCCTCTTTGGTCATTGTCCCCACTAGGCTCTGATATTGGTACGTTCCATTGGTCCATCGCTCCAAGTCTTGCTTCATCATTAGGGCCTAATACTTTTTGTGCATTGTTTGGTACTCGCTCCACCAGGCTTTGCTGTACCGCGGGTGAGCTTCAGCCTTTCTAACTTAGACTTCAGCTGCTTTGCGGCGGCAGTTCACTTGTAGGTGGTCGCTTTTTCAAACTTCATGCTATTGTGCTTCAGTTTTGCTTTGATCTGAGTCCATTGTTCTAGCGGGTCCAACTCTGGGCGGCCATCCATATATTTGACCAGTTGATCCAGTCCATTGTTAATCTTTAGGCGCCATACCCCATCCCTCAGCATGGCTGGTGCCAGCTGCCATTTGTGATTCCTCAGGGGTTCATCAAGATCAATATCTACATGGATGACCATATGGTCACTTTTGGCGTTTATGCTGACCTTGCTGTTGGACGTCATCAACTGAAGATCCAATGACACTAGGATGTAATCTAAGCATGAGCCAGACTGCAGGGATCCAGCAGAGTCATATGATCATTGCGTTATTTTGGCTGGGTCATCGTCCTCTTCATTAATCATTAGGCACATCCCTGATTTGACTATGTAGTCCATCATTTTGTTGGCCTTTCTGTTGGGACATTCTTTAGTTGGGAACGTATCCCAGCTCACATTTGTCCAACAATTCAGGTCTCCTGCTATTATGGTCATCACTTTGGATGGCACTTCCACTAGATATCCCAAAAAATACAGTTTTTGTGGAGCTTCAGTGGCACATAGACTGCCACCGCTTGTATGCTCTTACCAGTTTCTCTGTTTGTAGCTGTTGCTATCAAGATCCTACTGGCATGAGTTTCTTCCACAAATTACAGGTCTATTTTCTTGTCCATTGTGACAATCGCCACATGGTCCATCCATAGGGCTTGGTAGCCTATTTGGCAGGACCATGGGTAATTCACCACATCACGGTTTGAGCTTGACACCATTTCCTTTTGGTTACCAGCTTGCATTTCTGAAATAAAAATTAAGTTGATATTATTATTAGTTTTTATATGGTGCATCTTCATCCTCCTCATTTGTATGCTCACCATCCCCCAATCATTTGTGGTCGCAATCCTCATTTCTGACTGCCCAACCCACAGGTATAAGGATTAGTGTTATCTGGGTTATGGATTGAGTCATGTACTGAGGTCTGTTTGTTTGCTGAAGATGGCGTCGAGGGTGGGAGGGGGTTATTACTCAACTTTTGGGGCCAGTTGGTCGGGACTAAGATTATATTCCCAGGCATCCTGTGCACCGGGAATTTGGTCACCATCCCCATCCCCATATTAATGGATAATGGGGATGGTTTTATGATCAGGTCTGGGTGCCCCTTGTCTTCTACTGGCGGTGTGGTGGATTCCCCCTCATCCATCATTTGGATTCTCTCCCTTCATTTGATTTGTCAGCTGAACTCAATTTTTTAGTTGGTGATTGTCTGGACAACTTTGCCAATTTTGTCACATCTACTGGTTTTTTGCCGGTCTCCTCAGGTTTGTTTGCAGATGATTTCTGATTCAATTTAGTATTCACTTTAAGCTTGTCAGGCTTTGATTCAACTTATTGACATCCTGCATCTTTCCCTTCTTGGGGAATTTCTTTGGGTTCACCTTTTGCCACCTTTCCTCCTTGTGGATCATCCATTCCACTTGGGATGGGCGTGGCTCCGTTGGTTCAGGATCTGTTCCTTTGTCCATTATGTACAATTCAGGGTTTGGATTTATAAATGGCTTGTAATCCACTTCAGGTCACTTAGCCACTTCTCGCTCCCATGCTTCCCAATGTGCCAGGTCCAACTCTTGTTGTTGGCGCTTCATGTCCGCAACCTTTGTTAATTTGTGCAGGATCCATTATCTGGCTTTTGGGCGGAGGAAAGTCTTGTTACTTACGTTGGTAACCCACCCAACAGGGTCATATTTGTACTCCTAAGTTGTTTTACCTTTGCAGTGATGGCATTGAGCCATTGTGTGGCTGATCTGGTAACAGAACCAGCACACTTGTTTAGCATCTTCTTGTTCGATGTACACTACCCTATTTAGGCCAGGAAGGCAGATGAATCTGGGCAGGGCTATCTTGTTCAGCTTCATCCAGGGTGCCAGTTCATAGAGCGCTTCCACTGCCCTGGGCAGAGCCACTTTGCAAGGTAGTTGCCACCGGCTTGCCAAAATTCTTGTAATTTCCTATAGTACAATAATCTGGTCCAGATTGCTTCATGCACCCACTCCCTTTTGTAATCAGTCAGGAGGTTCTGGAAGGTTACCCACCTTGCTGTATGGTTGGCATATCTGGTTGGCTCCATTTACAAATAAATCCCCTTGTATTTGATGCCAATCTTGAGGAGTTTCTTGTGGTCCAATTCTCCTGGAATCGCTATATTGATATACCCCCATTTGGGTACCCAGTGATGGTCAAAGTCCCCTCCTGTTAGGACTTCGTCAAGCTCCTGATAAATCAACATTATCAGGTTTGACCACTCCTCCTCCTCCACTAGCTGCAGGTGGATTCAGATGGTGTCCTTTAGGTATGATTTTGGAGCTTAGTGGTCTGTAAAGCCTCCTCTGATTAACTGAAGAATATATTCAATGTGGCTTCCTGCACCGTTTCAGGTGTTATTGTCAGTATGCGCTGCTGCTGCGCTGTAGGACTTGGTTTTTGTACTTGGTTTGGGCACATCGGCGGGGGTCTTCCCCTTCAAAATTTAGCTTACTGATTAATCAAGGCTGAATCCCCAATTGAGAAATTCTTTGATTTGATGAATGCTGATACCTCAGTGACTGATACTTTTAGCCATTTGTGCTCCAATCTCGAGGTTCTGCCACTTGAGGGCATCCGTTGGTAAGAAACCCAGTTGGTACCACTTGAAGACAGATTCTGGGCCACACATTGGGTGTAGGTATTTTTGAAGGATCTCCAGAATAACTGAACTACGCTGGCACCAGTCCCTTACTGTGACACTATTTTAGCCCCCATCTGTAAATATTCATGCCATGGCTTCTGGAACTCCCACCTTGCTCCATTGGAATGCTTTGGAGGGGGTGAAGCCTTTGGTGGCATATGGGGCAGCTAGCGTCAGTTCTGGGAAGGATTGCTTCCAATCCCAGATGGTTTCAATGCAGATCCCCACTTTGAGCCATTCTCAGCCCAGGTCTGGGGTCATGACCACTTTCATTGCCATTGCCACCTGTGGTGAAATCTCATGTTCCATCCACAGTTGGGCTGACTCTGGGGCGAATCCCGCTGCATCCCAGTCTGCAGCTTCAGTAATTGTTGCAACATCATGCCATATTTTCCACTTTTTGATTGGGAAGGGTTAGCCTTTAAGGGTTTCATGAATTGGTTTTGTCACCCCCAAATACCCATTTGCACACTAGGTCCATACTGGCACCTGCTTGGAACCAGTATTTTATTTTTCATTGGTGTGAATCTGTTGGTGGACCAGTTAATGGCCTCTTCCAACAACCACTTCCTGGAAGGGTTCCCACTCCACCACTTTTTTCTTTGTCCACCCGCTTTTATCAGGTCTGATGCAGTGGCTGGTAGAATTTGAGTGTACGACCAGTGTAAGGCCTCAGTAGCCTTGAACCCGGCTATGATCCATGGTAGTACCTCCTCTGGGGAGAATATAGTATTATACCATTCCAATGCCATGTTTACTAGAATGGTATATCAGGCCCATTTGAGGGCAGTTGAGACGTTTGGGAATCATTTTGCATATTCAGCTAAATCTGTTAGGTTGAGGCATGAACTTCCAATGTTTTGAGCAGATCATATTGTAATACTGGCCTTGTTGTACTCCATCACATTTAAAAGGTTGATGCCAGCATCCATCCAGGCCTTTGCATCCACCAGTTTTAAATCTTCACGAATTGTGACCTCAATCACCTTGTTCTCCACAGGGATTTTTATCTATTCCAGGGTCTCTGGTCCAAACCTGTGATGCCTTGAATAGTACCGCCATGTTGATCAAGATTTGGGTATTGATCCAGCGTTTGGCTGCTCCAGTGGAAAACTTGTGGTCTTGCCAAGTAGCCACAATAGCCAGTTTGATATTTTTGGAGACCCATTGAGTCACCTTTGAGTACATGAACTGAAAGGCCTCCCATTGTTTGATTTTATAGGTGGACATGCCATGACACTCTAACATGTCTGTCTGAACTGGGGTATATTTCACTGGAGCCCTGGCCACTGACTTGACCACAGTTGGGGTTTTGGCCCCTTCCAGTAGCACTTTTAGTTTTTTCTGCTGACTTTTCTCAAGTATCCAATCCCTCATATTTGGTCCCTTAAATAGCTTCACCCCTATCTGGGTTGATCCCCAATAGTTCATACTGGTTTGTCAATTGATTTTGTGCTATTCTAGCTCCCTCCATCAACTTAAAATTGTTGGGGATTGTTCCCAATAGCCATTCAGATTTGGCTGTCAATTCTTGGTTGAGCTAGCCCCCGCTGTTGACTTAAATTTGTTGGGAATTACACCTAATAGTAAATTGAGGATTATGCTCAATGATTTGCTCAGGTTGCTGAATTGATTTTGGTTGGGGACCATTCTCTCCCCTAACTGGGCATTGTTGGAACTGGTGCCCACCTTCTCCTTCACTTGAATACTCCAAGCATATTCAGTAAGTTTCTCCATATCAGCAGAAACCTTTTTTTGTCATTGCTCTGTCATTTTGGGTGGCTAGCTTTTGTTGATCAAATCTGAGTCAGTTTCAAATCCAACCAATACTTCATCTAGATTTTTTAGTTTTTAAAAAAATTGTTTTACCCTGTAAGGCCCTGATCCCCTCTACTGATTGAGGTTCAGTGGGGAATATCCTCAACACTGCTTTTCTCAGCATCACTCCCTGCTCCCCAAGGATAACTCCTGTTGTCTGGTTGTCAGCAGGCACCAATCCTGGGGAGTTGGTCCTATTATCTGCACTTATTGCAAGGGTTTTTTGTGACCCTTTGTCACATTTGCATATTTCATCATCATTCATGCTGCCAAATCATTATTTGATATGCACAGGTTGTTCAGGCCCTCCCCATTATTAGTCATACGGGGGCCTAGGCCATCGGCAAGTCCATCAGATGGTATATCCATCTTGGTATCCTTCATTATTAATTTATTTTGATGCAAGCAAGCCATCCATTTCTATGTGCTTCGCACAGATGGGCAGATTGACTTCCCTCCACTTGGGTGGTTGGCCGTGGTGTACTGCTCTATAGTTGCAGTATTCACTGGCAGGTGGATATTCTCTCTATACTTGGTCTTGTCACTTTTAAATTTAAAAGTGATGTTTGTGAGAGAAAAAAATAGCTGATTATACTAGTGGAGGTATATTTAAAATCTTTTGTTTTTGATTTAAAGTTTTGATTTAGATTAATTTCTAAAGAGCCAAATAATCACCAACCACTTAAAACCTAAAATATCGAATCAACCAATTATCTAACTGCTCAGTCGTAACGTTATACCGATTACCATCGAAGCATATATAGGGCTTTCACTTTTTACACATAAAACTTTTTATTTTGCTATGGAAAATTTTAAAATCCATAAACCTTCTCCATGAAAAAAATACTTATTTGTGCCAACTTTCATGGTGGTCGGTCAAACGGTGTTGGAGTCTATAAAACACAGATAGACAAATATACCAACATCCATATATATATAGATAAAATAGAGTAATAGCATTAGCTAAAATACTTTAAAATATGTAGCCATATACACTAGTTTTATAATTTCAAAGTTATCTTATAGCATGTTTCATTTTATGAAAAATGCAAAGATAAATAATATATGTAGGTTTGCTGGTATTCTCAGTAAATTAATTAGATAACAATCTCCGCCATAGCTTCAATAACTGTAAATTACAACCGATCAAAAAATCTATACCTGAAACTACTATAGAATTCTATACTAAAAAAATATTTTATAATCACTTACAAAAAAAAATTAAAATCAAATAAATATAAGGTAGATGGTGAGCTAAATATAAGGTTTCTAGTTATAGTGTTTTATCTCAGACACCTTACCTTTTTTGGGCAATAAGTTAACTTTTAAAAAGCTATAAGAATATATTTAATAGCACTTCAATAGGCGATATATAAAATCAACGCCAAGCGGATTAGAATTTTGCATACAAAGGTTTTACTGGATCTCCACTAGCTAAGTATTCAAGACAAGCTAAACCTGGGATAAATGTATCACGTTAAGTTTTCTTCAGCTCTGCGCGGGAATCAAACCCTCGCACATTTACGTGGTAGTGGGAAGTCATTATTAGCTATCCACCACCCCTCCACTAGCTTATCCGCACTGTATTTTAATTTTAATCAGATTTAGTTTAATACTTTTTAACACTAGTGGGTGATAGCTTAGGGATACCATTAGCTTGCTTTAATTGCTTTTATACTATTTGAAGCAACGACATCAGGTGGGTTATCCAAGTCAATAACTTAAATTATATAGGACTTTGGGTAGGGGACGATTTTGACTGTGTTGGTTTTGCGCGCCAATGCCCCGAACCGAGATAGCAAATAGCAAAGGCGGTCCATGGAGTTCCTGGCCTATCATACGCCGCGCATGGAGGTTTTCCGGGTTTTATCCTCCTTTCCCATTTTCTTCACTTCCCTAATCGGTGCGGTATCGTCCCCAGGTCGGCCCACCTCGAATAAAATTATAAATTATAACTTAAATTATATAAAATTTTAAAAAAGGGCGAATTTTGGGATGTTGACATGACTGAATAAGTGAAACTTTCGAAATTAGAAAAGTTATCGTGGGATCGTTTTCGGCTAGCCAAAAGTTTGAGGATTGGGTTATAAAGTTTTATTTGAGGTAAGCATGATTGGTTTATAAAGCAAGCCAATTGAAAAGATGGCTTCTCATGGTAATTGGGCCTCTCATTCTAGGTTTCCGTTGTGATAGATGTGTTGTCAGGCATACCAAATGTAACAAAGTATTTCCAGTGTGTGACCAATGCGCTAAACGCCCGGGCTTGGTTTGTACTTTTTCGCGATACTTTCAACCTAGTAGCCTTAAGGGTGGACATTTGGTTCCACGCCACCGTCGCTTTAAATCTGAGATGGTGAAAGCGCCAAATATCGCCAACCCTTTTGGCTCGGAAATGGCTAAGCCACTAAGAACCTTCTTTAACATCGTCATGACGTTTCTCTTGTTTCCTAGTCTGTCATCTCCTGAGTTATATATTTCGATCGCACGCCGCTACCAGACATACGTGCAAACTTTGAAAAAAGTCCCTCAATTGGAGCGTCCCATTAATAACACCGAAAACATAGTTAGGCTTTTTTTGAAGGCAGAGAGGGCATACTTTGATAATGTCAACTCATTTATAGGCCTTTTCACGGAATCTTTATTCAACGCTACGCCGCGTTCCAACCTTCTTCGTGGGGCCATTTTATCTTGCGGCCTCTTATGGTGTACAAAAACCCCGTTGGCCAAAGAGGCCCAAGTCTATCTCACCAATTATCTCATGCAAGCGACCACGCCTAGCCAGCTGCCTTTAACCCTAGATACGATCCAGTCGCTTCTGATACTGATGTTGAGCATGTTTGGTAACTCGTGGATTACTTGTCGCATGGATCTCTTTATTACCATTGCAATGAGAGCCGCATACGCTATAGGTCTCCACATTCCACGCCGAACCAAAACTCGGGTTGAGCTTGAGCGTCGCCTAGCTAGTAATTGCCTTTTCTACTACTTGACTTTTTCATTACCTCCAATAACCCTATCTACGTGCATTTTGCAAAGGTCCTCCTACTTTTTGTTCCCCACGTCTGAGATCGCGCTTTTGTTTTCGGGCCAACTCTCCGTCTTCAATAGCATCTTTCCAGATATCGTGAGCCTCAAATTTTCCCTTGTTGAGAACGCGGGTCCCACTTCCACCGCTGAGATTGAATGTCGGATAAAGGTGCTGGAGAGTAGGTTGACTAAAATATGCCTCGACTTCATGGTTAAGCTGAACCGGCTTAAACTTTCGCTGGGCCCATCCGCTCCTCAATTTGACGCGATGATCACTATGTTTAGCTTCTATCACGCCTATTATGCCTTTATAATATCAAGTCTCCGCATGTATAGGACCACCACCTCCTTACGCCCGGTTTCCTTTTCCCCACCTAGCCCTGGGTACGTTAGTACGGCGATAGCTCAATGTGCTCGCGCAATAAGCTGGGCATTGAAGGTCGAAAAGCCGCTCGTGCACCTGTACTTTGTCGCCAAGCTCTCGCAGCTCCTCATCTACCTTTCGCATAACCACAGGCACGCGTCCGCTCATCAGCTAGAGCTTATGAACTCGGGGATTCTCTACCTTAGAGCGTTGCAGAGCTCCCCTTACTCTGGGTTCATCAACTTCCGGCTGTTTTTCTTGGACACGCTTTCCTCACTGTTACCTAATGACTAAAATAGAACTGCATCCTTATAGTTAATAAATATGCCTGTTGAAAGATGATACTTTACATATGTTTGGCTACGATGTCACGAGTTGAATTGTACCTTTTTAGATTGCCTGGCTTCTATCATTGCTATCATTTCGATAGGGCAAAACGTTTAATCTAAGGCAGCCGTTTGTAATCAATGATGCAATTTTTACATCAAAGCATTAGAAAGCGCTGGTTTTTTAGCGGTTGCGCCGATCAAAAGCTTAATAGTTATTATTGAGTTTTTTATAATTTTTGAAGGCCAGGTCCTTCGAAGGCTATGCGAGTATTAGTCGCCTTAGCCCCAATGGTATCTCCTAGTAGATTTTTAGTCAGAAGGCGAAACTCTTGACAGAAAGGTGATCCTTGTCAAGGCAAATCTCTGTAACTGCAGGCAATATCTCTAGTATTTAGTAGGCAAATTGAGCTAAAAGCGAACCTAAAACTTTATTTTAGGATTTAGGGACATTTATAGATTTAGCCAAAGTCTGTGGCCATGTAAGGTATGGGATTTCTGGGGCGGGTGTAAAAGTTTGGGAGGTTTTAACTACTCCACTTCTTTTTCAGGAGTGAGCACCAGCATAAAACTCTGAAGCTATCTCTTTCCTGGTTATAACTCGCTTCATCTCCCTATGTTTCTTGCATGGGTTCATTATGTGCAATCAATATTTGTTGATGGATAATCTAATAAAATATGTGGGTGATTGATACCTGTATGAAGGCTAGTATCCAATTAAACATTTTATAATTAAACATTTCTCCTGATCAGGATCCTCCTTGGAACAGGTACAATCATCATTTAAACTACTGGTGAAGGTACTGAATAAACTTTCCAGATAACAAGGGAATTCCTCTCCCTTCAACTCCTCTTCTGGAGTTGGCAACTTCTGGATAACAACAGAACTTAACTTACTGGCAGTAGGTTAAGAGGCTTCAAGGGAACTTTTACTCTTAAGACTTGACTTCTAATTCCAGCTTAGAGGTCCTCTTCTTGGACTTATCCGCAATTATAGTTCAATAGCCGTCTTGATAACCTTCTATCCCTTCCCCTCTCTTGATGCAGGAGCTGTAGAGAACCTGATAATAATATCTAGCTCAAGGATATCTGATCCCTCTACTCTAATCCCAAGAGTTTCAAAAAATACAATTATATAATAAAAATATATATTTGAGACTTATCAATTCTGGTTTATTAAAATAATTATTAATGGAATATATAGGGGTTTCAGTACCCAACTCTTCTGTTGGTATCTTGATTGGAAACAGCAGCCGTTGCTAATGAATTCATCTTCCAGGGTTACACAAAACAATGATCTTCCTTATTCAGTTTAGTCAGGTTCTCTCCTCTACTCAAAATCTGACCTTCTTGGGTTAAATAAAGAAACATTTCCCAATGCCTTCACTCAACCCAAGTGATTCACCCTTATCAGGTTAGCAATCTGCTTAGATAATGAGACTCTTACCCATAAACAGCAGGTCCTGATACCCAAAAGGTTAAGTCACCAGTTACTATCAAAATGTCATTGATTGACTAGCAAATTCTATAATCCCTTATTCATTAAGCAACAAAACCTGATTGACTCCTACAGTCAATTAAATTATCAATATGAAATTGGCAACCCAATAATTTTTTTATTATTGGGGCAATCACTGACAAAACTTTATTGATCCAGCAGATCAAAACCCAGCAGACTAGTAAATATTTGTTTGGAATAATTCACCAAACAATAGGCATAAGATAGAATGATAGCTCCTATATCCACTAGAGAGTCTCATCCCCTAGAAGATAAGCTAATTTTATATAATTGGATCAGGTAGGATAATATGGTCATATTTAAAAATTCCAACAGCAGTATAATGGAATTTGAAGGATACTGCTGAACATGATTTTCTATTGATCAATTCATCAGGTTTATACAATCCCTGTATAGCAAGATCTTTAGCAATTACTTCAGCAGATTCAGGAGGGATTCAAGCTTTTAACTGCTCATCCCAGATTTCATTGCTTATGGCAATTTTAGTTGCTTCATCAGAAGTGAAACTTCCTTGAGTGGATGTTGAAATATCACTGCTTGAACTTCATTTGCATGAGCACAAATCCTATCATTCCTGACAATACCCCCCTCAAGATCTTGCCAAGGAGGGATATAACTATGGAGAAATCTGGCATGGACTCAATCTATAACAGAGCCCAATTGGATGGAGGCAGTTGAGTACTCCAGCTCTTGATGGTAGATAATGTGGTATGGTCCTAACCACAGCATATCAAGTTTGTAAATCCAACCCCCTGGCTGATAGTGTTAGAACAATACCAGATCACTTAGTTAGTACTCAGGAAAAATTTAGTCTCTGGATGTTGCTTCATTCTGCCTCTCATTTACTGATAGTCCTTGTCAGGATTTTAACCAGATGAATACTTCTGATAGTATTTGAATTAGGGGTTTTGGTTAGTTGGGTGTAATTGCTGGCTAATCACCTATTTGATACTATTTAATGTTATATGTTTAATTGAGTTTAGATTTGACAGAAGCTGCATTTGCTGCTGAAATACCATCTGAAGATCGTTGTGGGAGTTTCCAGCAGAAAGCTTATTAATTTGTTACAAATCGTCCAAAATGGTTCCACTGACTAATTTAGAGTACCGGTGACTCATGCCAAGGATGCTTGAATTCCTATTTACTTACAAGTTTATATACAATTGACCAGTGACTTATGCTGAGTATGGAGACCTAATTTAATATTTGATGATCATATGAGCAGATCTAAGAGGGAATTGCTATGAAAAGTTTACAATCTGATAGAGGTTTGGAATCAAGAGGCCAATAGGTTTTCTGGAAGATGATTGGCCAAAGAGTACTTGGGCACAGTAGCCCTGAAAGTAGTATAAATAGTCGTTCATTCCCTCCTAATAAACATCTCTCATTTGCCTATCTTTCCTGTTTGTTTGAAGTAGCTTTGTGCAACTAGAGTGGGGAAGATAGGATAGGAGATCCCTGATAGGTGCGGGTGATCATGCCTGGAGTGGCTGGCGCTGCCAGCTCCCATGCCTCCTCTCTATGAGGAACCAGCAGAAACCTGGCCAACTGGCTACCAGCGGATGAGCTGACAAGCTGCCAACCCTAGCAGGGTGCAGCATGGGAGGTGCCATAGTCACCCAAGAAGGGGGATGGACTCATTGGGGCATGCCCAGATGGGTTGGTGAAGGGTCTTGAGGGTGGGGCAGCGCGGAAGTGCCTGAGCCATCCAGGAAGGGGGCAGGATTTTCTGGGGCACACGCTGAGGACTCCTGGGGCTAAAGGCGAAGCTATTGGTGGTTAGTTGGTAGGCTGGATGCAGGACTTATAGTGGTTGGTATGCCAGTGAAGGCGAAATAGAAAAGGGCCATTAGTCTTCATACTGGTTGGCCTGGCACACTAGTGGAGCCCAGGGTCAATTTTGCAACAGCCCTCATAGGCTTAGCAGCTAAGGCGTGTAGTTAATATAATTCATCCACCAGTCTTTGCATTGAAAGCTCAGTTGTTTCTGGCGTAGAGGTCCCTAATTTAGGTCAAATACTTGAGTTAGGACCAGCTACTGGCTACATAGAGTTTTAAATGGTGATATCTAAATAACCTGATAATAACTCATGCAGTATGCCAATAAAGCTTTTAAAGGTATTCATCATACTAAAATAGGTTGTGTTAAGCTATTTTTCAGAGGATGGAAACTTGAGTTCTATTTTCTCATCCCACCTCTCCATTGGTAGTAGGATGTTAGGGAACAGTGAAGGAGAGATAATTGTCCATCAAAAAATTTGTTCAATGATTATTTGAGATATGAAGTTGATGCTGTTATCATAAAGCAGTACCTTTGGTCTACCATGGGGAGTGAAGACCAGTTTAAGTAGATATAAAGTGATTGCATTAGAAGTAGGCGAGGTAACTGAGATAGCCTCAACCTATTTAGAGAAATGATCAACTTTCAGTATGATATACTGGTGGCCGTAAATCACCATAGGTAGTGGATTAATAACATCAATGCTGACAGCAGCAAATGGGGTGATATGACCTACAACCTTTTGTTGATATGTAAGATTGGGAGGTTTCTGGCTAGCACAAGTAAGACAGGAATTGATGACATCTTAGATTGACTTAATTATCCCTTCCCATTAGCATCACTCTTGCAGCCACTAATGGATCTTCCTGAAAGATCCCTGGCCCATGGTCAAATTTCCCTCTAGAGCGATCTCCAATCTAGTTGAAGGATGGACATAAGGCAACCAAGAGGGTATAACCTGTTTATATAACAATCTATCCTCAATCTGGGCCCCTTTATTTGTTGTAGCTACCCTAGGTAGGCATGATATATAACCATTTTAAATCAATTCCCATTTAGAAAAGAATGGAAATACTTAATAGTAAGCTAGACAGCTAAGCACTCACACTTCTGATGCTGTAATTCCTCTCTTCCCAAGTTATTGTTTTACTAAAGTATGTTATAGGATGATCAACTTGATTCTGCATTAAGCTGCGCCAGGATGGCCCTGGCAGCCACATTACTAGTTTCATTGAAAAGGGTAAATGTTTTGTCAAACTTGGGATAGAACAATACAGGGTAAGTCATTAGAGCATTTATTAGGATACAAAAGCTTGTTGTTGAGTTTATTCCCAGTAGAATGGAATCTTCTTATGAAGCAGGTACATCAGCAGTTCAGTGAACTTGGAAAAGTGGGGGATAACTGTCAGTAGTAGCTAACCATCCTGAGTTATACCTGAATACCACATAAGCTGGAGGGTTGAGTCATCTTCTCAATTGTGACCACTTTGTCTGGTAATGGTGAAATCCTTTCCCAGATAACTTTATGCCCAATGAATTCCATTTCAGTTAGTAAGAACTGGCATTTGGATGTTTTTACCTTTAGAAAACAGAGAGGAGATGTTTTAACATCTTCTTCAAGTGAGCGAGGTGTTGGCCAAAAGGTGTGGATAAACATGGTCACATCATCGAGTTAAGCTAACACACAGGTCATCTTCAGGCCCCAACAGGCCATCCATCGCCCTTAGGAAAGTGGCTGGGCAAAACATAGTGCCTTTGATATTCTCGTAGGTTTGAACAACCCCTCACTTTCTATGAGGGCGCATTTCTCCTGATCCTCTACCACAAGCATAATCCGCCAGTAGCCACCAGCAAGAAGCATTGCTGAGAAGAATTGGGATTTGTCCAGGAGTCATAAGGAATCATCAATCTTTGGTAGTGGAAAACTGCCCTTTTAAATAAGGGCATTCAGCTGGCAGTAGTCTATTATTACCCAATGCCCACATCTCTCTTTTATATGAACAACAAGGCGAGGCCCATGGACTTTATGAGGGCTTTAAACTGGCGTCCAGTAATTGATTTAATTCCTCAGCCACCTGGGCTTCTTCAAACTTTGAATTCTGGCTGGGCTTTATGCAGATTGGATAATATCACCCATAAATAATCTGTGCTGTACAACTTTTATCATCCTAAAGTCATCAAACCTTTTGAAATTATGTCAGCATACTCTTTAATCAAAGCATCCTCTTGACACCGCTGCTCAAAGGTGAAAGTGTCCCATATCTTTACATCTGTGCAGCTGAATCTGGTATTGATGTCAATCCATTAGATCACAGAGATCTATACTCCCACAAACAAATTCAACTTGATCAGTGGGTAGATTCTGTATGTATGCTACATGTTGGGGTTGAGAAATTTTTGAAGGCCAATTAGTGAAATTATCCATCACAATGGTTAGGGATCCCTGATAATCAGGATCTAGCACCCCAGGGCAGGTTAGTGGCTCACAAATAGACAGTTTTAGATCTCCACATATTTCTAGCAAATCATTTGTTGGAATG
Organism: Massospora cicadina; assembly: GCA_022478985.1. Classification (NCBI taxonomy): domain Eukaryota; kingdom Fungi; phylum Entomophthoromycota; class Entomophthoromycetes; order Entomophthorales; family Entomophthoraceae; genus Massospora; species Massospora cicadina. The sequence goes on from JAKSZP010000258.1 coordinate 87,285, forward strand.
TTAATTTGGATCTCTATATCTACCAATATTTGATATTTTGGGGGTATAACTACACAGTTGTTGACACATATGGACATCCTTTCCTGAGCCTCTGTGTTAGGAACCCAGAATGCAAGGGAAAGACCTGGCTTTCTTTGTGGGTAAGCCAATACCAAGAATGGTAGCCACAGTCCACAAGGCACCGCTGGATTCAGAAAACTCTGGGTGGTAACGTTGGAAGGGGTGTTGGAAAGGTTCCACCCAGGGGTTTCTTGGTCCATATGATATTTTATTTATTAAATGTTAAATAGATGCGTTAAAATAGTTTTTTAAAAAATAAATGTGAAAGTTAGAGAAAATATTACAAAACACTCTACCATTAGCAGGGTGCTGGGTCTTATGGTGGGAGGGGGGTTGAGTTGCTGATCTGAACTGCAATAGAGGAAATGATTTCCAATTTCAAATTCATTAATAATAATTTAATCCCCAATTTTACTTTGATAGTAACAACCCAGATTTTCCAAGATATCCTAAGGATTATTTTCTAACTTCCAAATGTTAAAATTTGCTTTTTGATTTTTTAATGGGGTGTCAGGTTTAATCCCCATCTTTGACCCTTTCTTTTCAACTTTTTGATCAAATTATGCTTTATAGGTAAGTTTTCCCCTTTCATATTGACTTCTGGTTGAACAACCAGTTGGGGCAGGGAATTAAAACTGTGGTGTGGGACTTCTTGGTCTCCTAAAGTCTTCACAAAGTTGCTTATTTTTTTAAATAAAACTTGCAGATTTTGACAATATGATGGGTTTGGGTTTGAGGGTAAGTGTTGGAGAGGCATGTGGCAAACAGGGAGGGGCAACAGCCGCCCATCTCTCGTCCATGGTATGCCCTAGATCAGAGATTTGGGTGAGAGGCAGGGACTAGGGGTTGAACCTTTTTTGTTTCTAAAGGGGTGCATTACCCTTTCATGCTTAATATCTGTAGCTAAGACCCTTACACTCTGCACTGTAAGGAGCCACCTTGGTTTTTGGTCCAACCACTTGGTACTCTAGCCACTCAATTAAGTTTAAATGCTCCAACAAACAGCTGTGAGGCTTTATTCTTCCTTTCTCATTAGGGATGTCTTTAATAATCAAGGTAATGCATATCTTAAATATGAAAAAACAAGTGCTTATGACTTTTTTTAATGAATTCAAAAAAGGATTTGGGTGCCTATGGGAAGATCATAAATATAATTCTCCAGCACAACCTTCAGGCTAACACAACCAGGATTCCAAACTGAAGTGGCAGGGAGGAGTAAGCACCCAGCGATAGGGTCTTCTGAGGCCCCTCCAACCTATAATCTAAGGTGTGGTTTTGATCTGGTGCAACTTAATCCACTTCACCAATTATGAGGAAATGACATTAATCAGTTTCTGGTATCAATTATAGCTGGAATTTTCCCCTTATGGACAACTACCTCAGCCAGGGTAACCTCAGTACCAAAAATAATGAATTGAATAAAATAGAATTTCCCAGTGGAAGTGGCCCAAAAGCAGGATAAGAAGAATGTAAATCTTTATTTGAAATTAATGAGTCTGGACATCCATTTCAACAAAGATGGGAAGGACATAACATTTAGACCAAACAGCAGTAGGCATAGGATGAGGCACAGTGTCATCAGCAGAGGGTGCCTCACGCCCTAAGCTGATTATGCTTTTCTTGCCTCCTCAGCCTTTTTCTTCCATGATCCCTACTGATGACCAAAGATCCCACAGTAAGAACATGGGTCTCATTGGGGTTTAGATCTTGGGAATTATTCAACGGCATGAACTTGCAACAGGTTCCCCCTATTAATGCCTTGACGCTCCAGCTCAGGAAACTTTATGATAGATTCCTTGATGTCAAAAATTGATTTAAACAGTTTTTTAGCGTTTTGAAAGTATAATATGAGCATCATACTATGTTGAAATGCGGAGAGGACAACAGAAATAGCGTCATCAAATCAACTCAGCTACAGGATGTGTGGGCCTGTGCTTTATGGTAAAAACGCTCAGCAAACTTAATATTTGTTTTCCCCATTTAGGGCGGATTTACATAAAGCCCTGTTTTTGGTTAGAAAGGAAGATATTACTGCCAAATTCTTTAATGAAGGCATCCTTCATATCCGCCCATGTTGTACACTCCTTGAATATGACATCATTATTTATTAAGCCTTACTATCAAGACAGGTCTGTATGTGCTGAAACTTTTGGCAAACTGTCGCGGCCTCCTTTGCATTTTCATATATGTAAAGGTAGGACTAATTATGGTCCCAGGCACATGCCTTTCTTTAAAGTTTGGGCTTGAAGTATCCAACTGGGACAGACAGAAAATAGATGGCTGGCAAAAGAGGTCAGTAAGGCTCAGTTTTCTCAGTAGTTCCAAGGTCTGGTTGGGGGATAGCCTTATCAATTTGATGGCAGAAATCATCCATATCATCATGAAGGGTGGTGTAGCTGGTGTTAACATGTTTGTGTGAGACCTTGGTATCTAGGAGTTGATAGAGGTTTTTAATATCAGAAGATTGACTTGCTACATTGGTTAATAAAAGTCTTGTTTAACCTCAATAGCTTGGAGTTAAGTGGTCATATGGTCAAGTTGGCTATTCACTTGGATCTGGTAGAATTTCTGGGAGTTGGTCAACTAGAAACAGGTTTGGTGTAAGAAAACAAACTTATTGTATAATGAGATCAGGGTTAGGTCTTCTTCAAGAAACTCTTCTTCTATAATCATCCATGCTCCTTAAGCCACCTTCAGCAGCTGTAGCTACAGGGCTTTGATTTGAGCTTATTGATTTTTATCCAAAAAAAGTTCATCAGGGGGAAGTCCTTGGGGGGCCCACAAAGATTCTCAGGCCTAAAGGGCCCTTGGCCCCCTTCAGGGCCAGTATGTTCAGTTGCGCTGAGAGGTCCTCATTGGATGATAACTTCCAGAACTGGCGGCATGGTGGTCCCATCACTTGATTGCTGAATTTGGGCATCTAAGGCTGCAATTTGAGAGTAAGTAGTTTGACAATTCTTGGTTAATTAATTATAATTTCAGCCAAAGAGAGTTCCACTTGCTGGTCTAGATTGGTGGTGGCATGGGCCATCCGCTGAGTGAGTTTCCATATAGTTAATGAATAGACCATTATCAATTTGATCCAAATGGGTTTGAACCTCATTTATCTCCCAGCAATTATCCAGGATGGCTTAACAATTATCCATCCCAAAGTTGGATGCAGCTTCATAAAATTCAAGGACTTGGGAGTGAATTTTCTGGGTGAGTCCAAGTTGCCTTTAGATTTCTATGTGATGTTCCTAGTAATTGCATCTGATGATGAATGACGGGGTGAGAAAATAGATGGAGGTAAGTCTTCATCCATGCTACCCCTACTTTGATACTATAAAGGTCATGTGAGAAATACATTTGTTGCAAACTGGGAGCAACTTGTTTGGACCAAATGCAGCTGGGCCTCAATCCAGGAGCTATAGCTCCAGTCAGTAAAGCAGTAACAGTATTGGCTATTTCTTTCACCTGGATTTGGTAGAGGGCTACATCAGGGGCAGAAATAGTCAGAGTCATCGTTGCAATAAACTCAAGCTCTTGAGTGCTTGGAAGGAGAATATATTGACTATTGGAACTGCCCCATCTGGTCAAGCCCATATTCTGCTCCATATTGGTAGGGTTGTTGTTGCTGGGGTTGGCCATGGGAAGGTATATCTTCATTGGTAGCCTTGAAAGGGACCTAGCAAGAAGCACCAGTATCGAGTTTTTTATAATTTTTGAAGGCTGGGTCCTTTCAAGGCTACTTAAGTAAAATTACTTTAGCCCCAATGATATCTTCTAGTTGACTTTTATTCATTAGGGCTTATCTTGACAAAAAGGTGATTTTTGTCAATGAAATTTCTTCCAACTGCATGCAATATATTTAGTATATAAATGACAAAAACTGTAGCTAAAAGTGAACCTAAATTTTATTTCTAGGATTTAGGGAAAATTAACATTTTTTTAATGTCTGAGATCATGTAAGGTATGGGGGTTCTCAGGGCAGTATATCAGAATGTAAAGGATTTCACCAAGCATGATTTTTAATTAGTTTGATTGGTTCATATGATCCCATTTAGCAAGATCTTTATAAACACTTCAGCGAATTCAAGAGATTTGAGCCTTTAACTCCTCATCCAAGAGTTCATTGCTCATGATAATTTTTGGTCACTTTATCAACAGCAGAAGTCCCTTGAGTGGATGGTGAAATATCCGCTGCTTGAACTTCAAATGCATGAGCACAAAACCCATCATTCCTGACAGTTATTCACCCCTTTCATAACCTCTTTACAATTGAACAATTTATGTCTTTAAAAAAAGCTGAACCAAGGATGGAAGTTTGTTTACCATTAATTTAAAACAAGTTTGCCAGGTTTGAAGACCATTTTGAGTTATCTTAAAAAAGTGTTTGCTACTTGAGCTTATACAGGGAAGGTCACCATATCTTTCTCCGCTGGCAATTGTGGAACTCTTACACTGTAGCCAATGATCAAGTTACTCACTTTACACTTTGTGTTGCACCTGTGAATATTTAGCATATCCCCATTTTTAGAAATTAGCAAAATAGCTCTGATTTACTACTTATTTTTTGTCAAAGATGATTCAGGGATAATTTAAAATTTTTTTAGCAACACAAATAGTATGTTCTGTCCCAAGTAAGCCCAAATAGTTGCCTGAGAGATTGCTCTTTAACAGTGATTGATAGTTGAGAAGAATATCTGATGAAGCTCAATTAAACTGGTTTTTCCTTAATAAATAAATCTGAATCTTTAGCTGCCTTTTTTTAATAACCACCTTATACAACATTGTTGACTCTTTTTCATTTTTAGAATTTCAATCATTTTTTAATTCAGGGTTCTTAACTTATACCTAAACTATACTTATCTAAATTACTTAGGCCTACCTGATAAACCTCAGTATCATCTCAACAACCTTTATAGGTTTCTTAAATTATTTGCCAGATAATAAAATAAAAAAATCCCACTGTTTATTATGAGGCTTCTCATCAAGCTTAATTACAAGCTAGTGATTTTGCATTATTCTAATTACCTTATAGGCTTTATAAATTTACCCTGCAACCTGACAGAGGGTTTAAAAAACAGGTAAGCCTTGAAAGTCCAAAGAGATACCATTTTTAACAAATTTTTAATCCTCATAGTTATACTGAAAATAAAGGGGGTGCTTGTTCAGTACAACAGCATAGCAACTGTTAGCGGGTTAGTAAAAAGCTTACTGGGCAGAGCATACAAGTAAAATATTAATTCATACAAATTTAAATTCTAGGTTGCTAGGTTTAATATGGCAAAAATTTGGAAGTGAAGATAGAACTGCAATTAGTATAAGTAGAGCTATAGCACTAGATGTTGCCATCCAAAGAGGGATCATTAAAATAAAACTTCAATTAAGAATGCATTTTAGAACAAACTGCTAATTAATTTTGCACTTTGACCCACATGGTTAATAGTCCAACTCAACTAGTCCACCCTAGCTTATTAAACACTAGCTTTTACTTGTGGCTTTGCTCAAATTAGACTTTCCTTTTCTTATTATCACAATAGTTTTAAAACCAGAAATTTTACAAGTTGTCCCTAATTTATTGTTCTCTGTGCCACTTTGTCTTTAACTGTTAGGGGTTTGACCATTTGGGATAATCTTCTTACTTAAATTTAAGGGTCATTAAGTATTAATATCTCTGAGAGATTATAAAGAAAGTTAACAGTTATTATCAGTATTAGCAAAATCAAATGAATTTTCTATAAAAAGTAGTGTTTACCCTAACAGTAAGTTCTCAAGCTACCACCTGGATGTGTGAGACTTTAATTATAATACATGGATAGAAACTCAGTATGGTATTTATCAAAAGGTTGACCTGCCTTATATAGTTTAGATTAGATTATCAAGTCTTGCATAATTTTTTAATTAAAAAGCCAATAAAGCCAATCAAATTAAAAAGTTCTTTGGTTTTTTTAGCAAAGTATTTTATGTTTTACCATAGCCAACTCCCAAATAACTGCACCTTTGTCAGCTATTTTCTTCACCTAGGAAGGTGGTCCACCACCATCTAGCATCTTTTTGTACAGCAAAAAATGTATTCAAGTTAAGCCCTCCTGCCACCAAAAAACCCTCATATTTATACTCCTAAGAGTTTTCATGATATATTTATTATGCACTCAAAAATGCGGTTGAATAGTCTTGACTTACTCTGTTTGACAGTCTGTTACTAACTCTAAATGTAATCAGACAATTATTTCCTTATTCTATAGCAATACTTTACCTTGTTAGCTTAGGCTTTTACAATAGTTAATTTTGTTGGATTCCAGCCATCAAAGGCTATTTTAACAGGTTTTATATGTAAAGTGAATGCAGCTACCTCATCCCAAGTTTTAACAATTAATAATCCTATCCTACAATATGAGCCCACCTCCAAAATACCATGATGGTAGTGTCATTCATATGTCTCCCTTTATATTTTCACCCCATCTCCTTTAAATAAGTTTGCAGCTGATATGAACATTACAATTTTAACCATTGTTTGACTTTTTATCCCATAAAGGATTTAGAATTGAACTTTGAGTACCAATGGCTATCTAATAATGCATCATCCAATTACTAATAAGCAGATTTTACTTTTCACTATCATTGTGGCTGTGCCCAACTTTATATTTCAGTTTAGAGTCATAAGGGCAGAGTTGTTTACCCTGTCTAATTTAATCTACCATTTGAAGGCCAGTGCCTCAAGTAACAGCCTGTAATAATGAAGACTATTGCTTGAGTAACCTTAGATAATTTTGGAAGCTACGATTCCTCAGTGGAGGTTCTTTTATCACCCATGCTAGATGTCAATCCAGAGAATTTAGGGTTGATATAACAGTCCAACTTTTTTGTTTGATAGAAACTTGAATTATCTCTCATGGTATATAATGATTTTGTTTTCTGCCAATCAGTATGGCACATGGACTAAATCAGTAAAGCATCATCAAACTTGGAAAAAGTACCAATTGATAAATGTTACTCTACTGATGCCTCCAGATGGAAGACCCAGAGAAGCTACTGGAAGAGGTTGATGATAATAATTTAAGTTATCGACCAGCATCCGTTGAAATGGCCAAATCTTCTATACTTATTTTGATCTTCTCTATGGAAAGTTTGTATACCTAAATTCAAAAAAGAAAGTATAGTTAATAATGATACAGCTAGAGCTATAGAATTAATCTAGATGATCTTAGAAAACAGCTTACTTGTTACACAGTAACTGCTAATTGTCTTTCCAAATCCTAAATGCTCTAATTTTTTGATAATATCAAGCAAGTTCATCGAAGTGAAAGTGTAGACTTTTAGATATTGTAAGGATATCAAGTTAAGCCATCAGAGATTAATCCATCAATCTGGAAATTCATCTAATTACCTGACTACTAATATAAGCTGAGGAGGAGCTTTCAAATTAGACCTTGTTATGCAGATACTATCATTAGAGTTTTCTCTCAAATTTATAACCATCATCCTAATGCTGTCCTGACTCCATTATTATACATCAGAACTTGTGTCTCAAAGAATGCAAATAGAGAGTTTATATACATATGTCATCCTCTAAAACTATTGTAGGGTAGTTTGTATAAGGCTCTCTAATGCATCTAATAAGCTGTACCAGAACTTTCGTGCAATAAACAGTTTTGCATGTTATGGTCTCTCTTTTGCTGGGACTAAGGGATTTCCATTATAGCAACAGTTATTATCAAATTCCCACCTCAGAATATTGATAAATTGCTTTATCTAATATGTATGCTATAAAATTTAGTTTAGTTCCTGGACAGCCATTAATGATGGGTTTTATTAAGCTTCTGAACCTAAATTAATTCATTTTGTTGGTTTAGTTTATATACTGAGGTGGCTTCTAAATCAAACCTATTTAGAATTCTAACCTCTGATGAGTTGCCCCCATTACAAACTTGCCTATTTTCTCATACTTTGGTATTCAACATTCTTAAATTTAAATATAATAGGATTATTTATCAGAGCTAGTTCTTATAAAATAATCCTCAACAACGATGGTTGTTTTAGTAGAAAGTAAACGAATACAGAGATCCCAAAGGAGAAGAGATTGGCTTGGCCACCAACCTCTGTCAAGTGGCCCATCAGAGTTGTCCATGTAATTCTAGAGATTGAACCCACGATTTGGAAGAATTATTTCTTTAGATCAGAATTTAATCTATATTGTCATTTAATAGAGAAACTTTCCTTTACATGGGTTTAGGTTACTTTTATGAAACCTATGGTAAATTGAGTTAAACTTAGCGTTATATCTTACTTTTTAGGACCAAGAAGTTAACAACCTGAGTGCCTTGCCATTGTCCAAAATTGAGGACCTGAGATATACTCTCAATGAGTGATGGGTGTCCACTGCACCTCCTGGAGTATTCATCTCCTATGAAAACAGTAGATTACCCTAAGAGCACCATTATTTTCATATTGAAGCAAGTTTTAACTGCTTATATCATAACCTGTAATGAGATAGGATACATGGAAGCATAACGGGTTTAGGAGACTACCTTCAACTAATAGATGCTCAACTAGGTGCCTCACCTCTTGCACAAAATTAACCTGAGGTTACCTTAGGTGATAGTATCTATAAAGAAATTCAATCAAAGAGTCTTATTCCAGAAACTTACCTGACCAAAGTTCAATTAAGTCATTGTTTTGTCCTTAGAGAATAATCTCAAAGGTAAAAGTGATTAATGAAGACTTGCAAGTAACGCTGGTTTAATTATGCAATTAGAACTTATCAAGACTCTTTCCAAATTGCATGTATAGAAACCAAAATTTTCTTAATGGCAGTGTAGGAGTTCTTTTTTTGGGTTTTATATACAGAAGAACTTCCCAAAGAAACCTTTATCTTCATTTGGAGCTTATAGGTATTATAACTTTTAAAGTGCACCCACTTAGGACTATGGTGGGTTCTTACTCCTTACCATTGGCGTTAGTAGTGGAAGCATCTTTTTTTATTACAGTACTAGCCACCACAAGTAGTAGATCACAATGATTACAAAGAGGAGCTCCAACTTATGAAACATCTAACTATGAACAAGCTTACCTGTAACAGGGCTCAGATACCTACCCTCAAGAACCTGGTGATAAGAAACCCAATTTTGAGTATTTTGAATATGACTTAATTTTGTATGTGAAGACTGAGCAAAACCAGAACCGCAATGCAGGGAGATTATAATGAATGCTTTCCAAATACACATATTTTAAAGGACTTATTCACCAGTATTATTTATGACTTTGTTTTATCCCTTAACTAGACTTATGCCACTTGAAACAACTAACGTTTTCAATTTAAGAAGTGGTCTTTCTTGCTGATAGCATTAAGCTTGGATTTGATATAGAACAATGTTTCTCAATTAATATAATCCATACCTATCACTTGGTGGATCTACTACTGCATTACAGAACGGTGGTGCCATGTGGATTAATGATACTCTTATGGGTACTTGATTATACTTGATGAGAGTAAAGACTTTTCTTTGTTACAAATGATAACCAACTTTTAACCCAACCATTGATACTGCAGTCATGACAATGGTAAAAGGTCTTTTAGTCTTAGGGCAGTAAACAACAGAATGATCTTGTTTAGAATATCAAAAGAACTCATAATGTGTTAATATTCGATTTAATTTGATCAAAATTATAAATAAGTCTTAATTTTCCATGCAGCACAACCAGTGACCACTTTCCTGAGCTCTCAGGCATGCATATTACAGTGATTAGAAACACAACTTGCTCTTCATGCAAAGATAAAAGCAATTATTAAGGGTTTGGAAAAATTTAAACTATGCCCAAGCCTCATGGACACTTTTTGGAGGACCAGCAGTCATTGGATTACTTGATACTTTGGAAGGTGAAGCAAAGAAATGTGCATGAAATCTGCTACATCAATTCCAAATTTAGTGAAACTAACCCTTGTTCTATCATTATGTACTTAAAATTTACTACGCCAATATTCCAATACCAGCAGTTATCTGTACTGTTTGGTCCCAAGACCTATTCCCAATCCTGGACGCTAACATTAAAGCATTTAACATACAATGAAATATTAGAATTCCCATAATTTTGCAATTTCTTTATTTTAAGCTTTTTAAGCTAGGTTTAGGTCTACATGCTGCCTAAAATAATGGCACATGACTTTAATTGCCACATACAAGGTATCCTGACAAATCTTAGCCTAACCTGACTTAGAGGTTACTAATTAACCCAATGTTAGACTTTTGACATTTTAACATACCAGCCAATAAGCCTGACAATAAAGGACTGCTTGTGATTTTCAGAGGAGGGGATATATATCCATACATGGTTAAAGTGGAACATGAATAGCTGTATTGTGATATTCAGGCATTACCTAGATATCACATTGCTTGATCACAATAAGACAAAAGTTAATAAAAATTAATCTGAAGAATATAATAAAATATAATGTTGGGATAAAGATGTTGGTTCCTTATGTAGGATTTAAAATATAATGTCCATCAAGATCAGCAATCCATAACAAAGTAGTCAAGATATAATAAATTATATGGAGAATAAATCTTGGAACTTAAGACAGGTTTAGAAACTTTGATAGTTAATAAATAATAAAGCAGAGCCCCACAAATTTATAAAGCTTCAGTTGGCATGGTTCTAGCTTTTAGTTATATAAAAACTAAAGGTATAAAGAGATTATTATATTGATCTATTACTGCTCAGAAATTATTCAACTAATTTTTACTATTTGGTTCAAGGCTTTTTTATCACATTAGCACTATTTAGTACATGTTACTTCTTTCCTCTTGGCATAACTTTCTGAGCAAAATTATATAAATAAAAAATTAAAACTTGATCATCTGTCATAGTTTTGCTCTGATGCTCTCAGATTCCCTGCCAGCTGCCCCAGTGTGGGGCAGTGGCAAAACTCCCCCCACCATTTTCTGTACATCACGAAAACATGATCATACTGGCTCACCCAGTCATACCAAACACCTAGGATGATTTGTTCCTCCCAAGAATCTTGACGCCCACCTTGCTTGAACCTCAGTGGTGCCCCACTGCCCCCTGGTGCTCCCCCAGAGCAACATGCATTTTGGCCTTAAGGTTGACTATGGGAAACTTTTCCTCTACCACAACCAATCCATTATTGAAATGGCTCAGGTGGTGATGCAACCTGCTACCTTCATTGACTTATGCCCCTATAGGGTATTTTGATCTCAGCTTCACCTGTGAAGCTGATGCCGCCAGTGCAGCAACTGTGCCCCTGGTTTTCCAGGGTATACCTCTCCCCACAATTCAAACCTAGCTCCCAGCAAATATCACTTTGGTGGTTCAGTTCTCTGGTTTGCCCACCCACATTCCCCTGAGGCGCTCCACCAGAAGCTGATGGAAGGTTTGGCAGCCTATGGATCCAAACCCATCTTGCAATTTGTGGTCCCAAATGGGGCCACACTCCTCACTGGGTCTCAGGCATATGCCACAATCAACCCTAAATCAAATAAAATTGCACTGTTGATTCCCCCTCATGCCATTATCCCCTCTGCCCCCAACCATCCATCCTGGGCCCACATTGAGGGTGGATGGATGATCTGTCCATCCTGTTTTGAGTTGGACCACTCAAAATGCAAGTGCCCATCCTTAGCTGCTTATTATGGCACTGTTTTTTTGTCCAATGGCCTCCAATCTGCTGCCCATCCTGTGCCAGCTTTGGTATAGAGTATGATCCTATCTCCCTCTCCCCCAAAGCCTGATGCTGCAGCTGCACCTGCAGCCACCAATCAGCCTCCTCCTCGCCCCAGTGCCACAAACGCTTTCTCCAATCAAGCACCAGATTGGACCCCAGTTTAATCTCACACTTCCTCCAACAAACCAACCAAACCTCAACCATATGCTGATTCCCCAATTTGATTCAACCAGAACCCATGGAAATTATTGGCTGAAATGACAAATCAGGTAGTCTCATTGGAGAACCATCTCTGCAAATCAAGCAGTTCTGTAATGCAGAATGGGACGCCAAATACCCCCCTCATTTATATTCCCCACAGTCAAGTGCTGAATCATTCTACAGTGACCACCAGCTTGTAGTAGAAGCAGCTGCAACACTAGATTGTTTTCCATTCTGCAAAGCTGTTTCCAAATCAGTGGCGATGCTCACAGAAGGTATTCCACCTCTTGTTATCCCCGTAAATCTCACCCCTCAAAAAAATTACAGTGAACTATTGCATAAAAATGTCAATGACGCTATCCAGAACGTGGTAACTGTAGCACAGAATCCTAAAGCTAAGATTACCCAAACCAATATTGCCACGTTTTTTAAACTACCAGACGCCTGCATTGAAGCCAAAAAAGCTTTAGCTGAATATATCACTGCCATTTTCATAGCTGGCAATTTCCAGGAAATACCAATCATTAGTGACATTAAACCATATGCCGCCAATGCCTTGACGCCCTTGCTATCCACCTTGACACATACCCTACTCTGGGATGAGGAAGCTGCTGCTGAAGATAGCCCCCCAATCCCCCTTCCCCTTCTGCCATGGGGGGATAAGCGGTCTCCACTGCCCATCTGGTTGGTTGTTTTATTCGGTGTGTTTCATTCAATCTGCTCATTTAGGCGTTTTGTTTGAATCAATTAGATATTTTAGTTCTAGTTTTAGTTTTTAGTTTGGTAATGTCCATCCCCTGGTCAGCTTATCTTAGTTAAATAAAAGTATCTAGTACATGTTGTTAGAATGGAAGTATACTTTGTTCATCAAAATTTGTGTAAATAAAGCTTATATTAATTCAAGAACTTTTGGCTTTTCTAGTGAAACTAACTTCTTTCTGTTACCAAATCTAATTTTTTGCAGCATTTATCATGAAAGTGAGGTAGGTCAGGCCTTAACATCATTATGCTAGTTATTGTTGGATCAGGTGTTTGTTGCTGTTGAGAACCTTGGCCACCATCCTTGTAAGATATCCTTGCAAGTTATGGTTGCAGTACTTGGACACATGTATTGGTTTAAAAGTAGTGTATGTTTCTTAGTCACTTGCATGGATCCTGCTTCCAAATCTTATGTGATACATTTCTCATTAACCAAACCATTACAAGTATGATACAACTCAGATTCTGATACCTTTGAATATTTTCTACCAGAGAATATGGTATAAACAATGTGGTGCTCACTATTCCTCAAAGATCCTTAACAAAGGTAGTTTATACTATATAAAAAGTTGTGGAGTTTGTACCTTATTATAAAAGTCTAATTATGGCTCACATTGGTATAAGGAAACTTCATCTCCTTTAAAAGTAAAGTTAATACAAACAACATTAAAACTTAAAGGATTACCTTGTGGTTCAATCAACCCCTCAAGACCCTAAATTTTTTGATATTCTGGAACATCATCAAAAAAACTTAAGAACAATTGTAACCCATGTTGATCCAGAAAATCCCATGGCGTCAAAATACCAACTCCTAATGGTGAATCATATTGAGAAGTTGTATGACCCCAGTCTATGAGAACTTATTTTAAATACATTACCTGTCTTACTCTAGCGACCTGAAATCAGCTCCACTGTCATATGTCTGCTTAGCAGCTATTCCAACTCAATTATATACAAAAAAACTTTGAAGGTTAAAGCAACCACAAAATCAGGCATCAGCGTTTACTCCATTGAGGACTTGATGTGATACAATCGTTGTTGTCTCCTATTTCCCTCATTCAAATTACATTATAAAGCTTGAAAAGTCTCATTGAACGCCTTTACAGAAATTGAATCCATGGGTAGCTTCCTTTACTTACAATTGACGTGAGCTTTAGACTTTACAATCACAATGGTTGCCCAGTGATAGCCTCACAAGTCCTTATCTACTTTACCCCATTGCAAACCCATGCTTTTTGTAGACCATAATCATGATATTTTAGCCAACTTATTGGCCATGCCTGGACTTTTATACATAATAATTTTAGGGGTTTTTTGTGGTGCCAAAAATCAAAACTGATATAGAAATTAAATGTTAGCCTTCACTTTAAACCAGCATTCTAGCGCGATTTCTTTATAATCTACTATAACATCAAAAAACACAATTTCATTAATGGTTGAGTAACCTCTAATGATAAAGTTTCTAACTAAAACACTATTCCACGAATCTTTGAATAATTAAAAAAGATTTTTTGATATAAATGGCGCTACTCAGGTACTAATGTTTCTAAATTTAATTTGGACTTTTTATATAATGATTAACATAATAAAAATTAACTGCCCATTGTATTATCACATGGGTGCCAAAGACTAAGTTTTGAAAATATGGATTGATGATATGATGTCCAAGGAGTGGCAAATAACTTTTTGATATTATCATCAGTTTTGAACAATCAAAAATCCGATGGCACTTTATAGCTGTAGTTTTAGACATCTCAATACATTACTAGTCCCTGATCTAATATCCTCTTACCCTCTAAGGGACAATCCCCAAGCTATCGCCAATTTTAAAAGTCTTTTTTTCAAACTTGATCTGGAAAAAGCGTTTAAGTAAGCATGGGTAAAAGTAGGCCAGTAGTGGCTGACTGCTATTTATATACAGCATGGAATTAAAAAATAAAAGGTGATGATTTTTAGACATAAAAAGGTCACTGCTGTGTTCTAACAATTTTTAAGTCATGTACTGGGTGATATACAGGTTTCTATGTGTGATTGCAAGTACTGAAAATATCTCGGTTTACTCCTCAACTGGGAAACAACATGAAAGGGCCTGGTGGCGGCAGCAGCTTTGTAAAAAGCCAGCCGCTTTGTAAATCATTCAGTTGTGAGTACTATAAGGATGAAGTTTAAGCCTTGGAATTCTTATGCTTAAAGATTGACTTGCTATTGCCTCCTTACAAATTAAAAAATATTTGATTTTGGTACATCTTGGAGTAATAGTTCTCTTGACTTTTACCAAAGTTTGAAAATGGGCTTAAAAGAAAATTAGTAAAGAGGTAAATAAATAAAAAGTTGGGAAAATATAGATTGCTTTATTGAGTTGAAAAGCGTCAATATTTATAGGGCATAAAGGGACATGGTACCTCAAAGGCCTTTATAGCCCCATAAGTAAAGATCTTTCACTGCCTTCCAGATTGACCACCTGGTTGGCACCCTCATTGTGCTGCATCATCCTTGTGACCACAGCGGTGGAGGACACACCTCTCCCAATTAAGGAAGCAGGAATGGGATTATGAAGGTGTTTCCATCAATTCTCAAATGAGTGATGCTTCCTAATTAATCTAGTTTTGGCACCTTCAGGGTAAGTTCTGGTTTATACTGGTTCAAGAGTCAATCTGTCAAGGCTTGATCTAGGAGCAAGAATTTTGACTCGCTCATCATCTCAAATCCTGACAACGCCCCCCTCAAGATCCTGTTGGGGGGTATAGGTCCAAAGGAATCAGCTATGTACCCAATCACCAATGTCCTAAGGTTATCGTCATCAATGGAGTACTTTCAGTTCACCTTTTGAATGACATTATAAGGTCTGTAACAAAGAACGTTTAGCTTATTCTGTCAACCTCCAGGTTGATGGTGATAAAAGAGAATAAGGTCACAAGATTTATAAATGGGTAAGGAGGGTAAGCCTAAATTATATTGGGATGTTTTCATTTCTGTGGTGGTGACAATGCCTTGTGTGGCTAGGGCTTGAAGCTGGACAATTTCATCAGCTAAGGCCTTGTGATTAAATCAGAGTTCTCAGGTGCAGAGGTCTTGAGCAATGGCTGAATGCTACTTGGCAGCTGAAGAGCACACCCATATAGAGCTTTGAAGGGGGACATCTTGATGAATCAATGGTAGCTTATTTTGTAAGCAAGCAAAGCGAGGGCAGATAATGATACCAGTGAATAGGATCAGAGGTGGCCATTTCCACAAAATAGAGACAAGGGTTTCGTTATAAAGTTCCACCATCCCATTTGTTGATGGGTTGTAAGGGGCAATTAATTCTAGTTAGTACCAAAAAGCGAGGTAAGTTAAGGACTATCTGTGAAGTGAAATTTAACCCATTGTCCAAAAGTAAAGTTTTTGAGCATCCATTATGGGTGTAAACAGATCGAATAAGAGAGAGCAATGGCTTTTTCAGTGGCAGCGGGACCAAAATTGTTTTGGCTATTTGGTTAGATGGTCCATGGCTAGTAAGATATATTTATGGACATGCATCCCGGTGGGAAGAGGGACTACTACATCAATGCTAACAACATTGAAGGGACCCATTGGGGCAATGACTAAATTTTGATATGGAGGAAAGGCCCAATCAGGGATTGGCTAATCATGCAAGCTTCCAGGACCTCTTGGATGGTTTCCATCATTCAGTCCCAGTAACATAGTGTCTTTAGAAGCTTTTGAGTCTTCTTTACTGCCCCGTGTCCTACAGTCACATGCCCCTCTAGGATAACGTCAGTTTTGTCATATTTACATGAATTGGTAGAAGACACAAACCCCAAGGGCAAGGTTGGGCGGCAGCAGGTCCAGAAGATTAAACTTCAGGCACTTCCTGATCTCAAGCACACCTTAGACCAACGCTATTTATAGGACAAGTATTCCCAGGTTGGTACAAATGAGATGCAAAACACCCAGTCTCTTGTTTCAGCTCAGGCGTTAAATTGGACAAGCTATATGTTAAATGATGTCAGCACATTCTGGTTAATTGATGAATGGGGGTTTGAAACCCGTTCTATTTATGAAATTGTGAACTCAAGTTGGGTACAACTTCAATCAATCACTTGAGTGAGGTCGGTTTAAAAAGTATGCTACCCTTTTGGATGGAAGCGTGCATCTATTGGTTCACCAAAGCTTGGTACCACTTTCGCTAATCCATAATTTCCCCAAGTTAGGTTAATTATGTTCAATTGAGACCAACGTTTCTCATTGGTCATCTTCCTTAAAAAATCCCTTAGTCATTTTTACACTTTTCTATATGTTGACTTGGGTATACTGTGGTGGACCTCTTTGATGAGGTCTCATGACATATTAGCTACTTTATCCTCTTTAAATTTATCACATCCCTAAGTACACCGCTGGGCCTACCCAGTTCTCTAAACCAGGTCACCTGTGCACTCTACCACTGTACTAAACTTGGGTATGGCCTGCCCTCTGGGGCACAGCCAAGTTTTGTGTATAGCTCAGATTATTATTATATTAACTGTGCTAAACACCCTCTCCTTATGTCACTTCAGCTCAAGCACCCTCTGCTGGGCTATTTTTATTATAACAATGAATACTAGTTCCCTTGCGTTGGTCCTGTGCACTGAGCACCACCATGCTGGGATTTGGAGAGTTATAGATACTCTCTTAACATTAGATGACCAACCATTAAACTTTATGTGCATCAACGCTTACTGTGTGGGACTTTCACAAAGCGCACATGGTGTGTGCTAGCTGGTGGCCATGGCTGCGGTGGGGCTCACCACTGTTTTTGAATTTTTCCAAGGGTTGGAGCATTTTGGCATTATTCTTGCTACCTATGACTGGAAAGTGCTCACCCTTCTTGCCCATACATGGTGGATATGGACTCTTTGTGATCTGAGAGTCATAATTCCTTGACTTTCCACCAAATTATATAAAAGAATACCAAAAAATCGTTTTTAGAACCACGTTCATATGGTGCTGGCAGGATTATCGATGAAGGTCCTGGTGGTGTTGTCCTTGGATAATGTCATATATCCCCGTTATCAAAATGGGCATATGGTCATTTACAGCCAAAAACGAATTTTATGATGACGTTTCCATATATAAAACCAAGCCATGTCTCTTCCCATATGGCTCACTTATGGACCCCATTTCAGTGTATCAGATTACCCAAGAGAACCCACAATTGACCACAACCATGATCTGAAGAACCCAGGAGATGTAGAAGATGTTACAAATACAATACAAAAATGTTTATGCAGTGGCTGAAGATATGGTGGGATATGTGGCCTCAGTATTAAGAGTGGCGAAATATCCCTATCCAAAATTTGATGCAGAAACGTATCCTGGTGTAATGGATGGTATTGATCTGTTCGTTGCATTTCAATTCAGATTCAGATTTTCTAAATCCAAATAAATCCATTTAAAAAGATTTTTGGTGTTTGTCAGGTTCAGGCGCTGGGTTGTGCCCTGCCTGAATTATTGATTAGGCTCTTGGGAGCCTAATCAATGGTTTAGGTGAGGCCCCAGAAGGGCGACCTTTAAGGCCAAGCCATGCAATTCCAAACTTCATTTGGAATTCTCTCTCTTTCTCTGGTGGCCTCAGGGCTGCCCTTACCTTATCTTACCTGATGATCCACGCACAACAAGTTTTTGTCACATCAACAAAAACTTGGGTTTTTGGGGTTTGATCTCCCTCAAATATCCTGTCTTTTCCTTGGTGTGTTTGTGGCATCATATTAATGAGATCCTGTTTTTCAGCGACTTTTTATTTGGTAATATTTAAATTGAAGTTGATTCTAGGGTTTGCAACCTTGCTTACCTATTTTGTCTTTTTCTTACTCTGAATTTCCCTAATTTCAAGGCTTACTACCTCAAGAGTCCAGCTCACGCTGGACGTTCAGCGTGAATTGCATCAAACCTAAGGTAAGATGGCGATCAGAAACTGGTATGTTTCCAACCATTACATTATTCTGAACCGCATGTGCTTCTAGCATGCCACCAGATCCCCAGTTTGGCTGACCTCAGTGCTTGCATCAGGTCCCAGTTGTCGAGTAACCAGCGCCAGAGGGAGCTAGTGCTTGATGGCCAACCCTGGACCTAAAGTGATTGTCAGCGCGAAATTCTGGTGGGGCCTTTCCCCCCACCAGGGATGTAGTTGGCACCAAGGGGACCTGGCCCATCAGGGCTCTCTCACTTATGGACAGTCCATTTGGTATGGGGATGGCCATCCAGCCGCGCTGAACCATGCGCCCCTTTCACGCTTCAGTTGGAGAGAGCGCCTTCCTGGTCGGGATAGGAAAACCATTGCCAACTGGGGCGTGGGAGGGGAGGCGCACCACAGCCAGGTGCTGGGCGTGCTTCCTCATGCCGGGTGGGCTGATTCTGGCAGCCCAGTCCTGATTCGCTCTTGCCTTTATCTTTTTCCCATGAGGGGCCCAGAATTTCTCCAGGCTAATTTTCCCAGGGCTTGAGGTAACTCGCCCCAGGAAGCCCTCATGGTGGCAGCCTCCAGCTGTGGGGCCCCTCTTTGGGGAGGAGCCCTTCTTTAATGGGGGGTGATGTAACAGATGGTATTAATCCATTCGTTGCATTTTGATTTGGGTTCAGATTTTCCAAATCTGAATTGATCCATATAAAAAGTTTTTTGGTGTTTTACAGGTTTGGGCGCTGGGTTGTGCCTTGCCTGAATTATTGGTTAGGCTCTTTCAAGCCTAATCAATGGTTTAGGTGAGGCCCCAGAAGGGCGACCTTTAAGGTCAAGCCCGCTCAATTCCAAACTTCATTCAGAATTCTCTCTCTTTCTCTGGTGGCCTTGGGGCCACCCTTACCTTATCTTACCTGATGATCCGCGCACAACAAGTTTTTGTCGCACCAACAAAAACTTGGGTTTTCAGGGTTTGATCTCCCTTGAATATCCTGTCTTTTCCCTGGTGTGTTTGCAGCATCAGATTATCAGGATCCTGTTTGTCAGCGACTTTTTATTTGATAATAAATAAATTAAGCTTGATTCTGGGGTTTGCAACCTCGCTTACCTATTTTGTCTTTTTCTTGCTCTAAATTTCCCTAATTTTGAGGTTTACTACCTTGAGAGTCCAGCTCACGCTGGACATTCAGCGTGAATTGCATTGAACCTAAGGTAAGATGGCGATTGGAAACTGGGACATTTCCAACTATTACACCTGGGGGTATGCTAGACTCCAAAGAAGAGTTTAGTGGTGAAGTGTTGGCGTTTTCTACTATAAATAAAGACCATTTGGGTTATTTTTTATTGACTGCTGCCCTTTCATCCCCTTTAAGGAAAATCAGCACTACTATTTTGGTGGATACTGGAGCCTCTGAGAATTTTATTGACCAAGACCTAGCCAACTAGCTTGAGCTGAGTTACTTGCTAAGTGGTATGGTTAGAGGACGAGCTTCCCAAAGTATTCCCACGCTGAAAATTATGGGGTTGGTGGACTATCAAGTTGGCACCTATCATTTGTCCACCACTTCCAAGCTATCAAAAACCTCTTTACCCCATCATTCTGGGTGTAGAGTGGTGGCGAAAGTTTGACTTCAGGATTAACTTGAAAGAAATTACTCTATTGTTAGTTTGAAAAATGGTCACTAGTTGGTTGTTCCTTTGGATAAAGCCAACTTTCATGGCGATTTACCCCAATGGCCCAATATTCACACTCTCAGTCTTGCCCCATTGCTGAAGCTCTCTGTGGAGGTTCCTCTACCTTCCTGTTTGGAGGGGCTGGAATCTTTGTTTGATGTGGTTTCAGCCAATTCACTACCAGATCATTCAAAGTTTGATTGTGAGTTCAAGCTCACCGTTGATTTGGTTCATATCTCTTCCTAAATTTATCCATTGACGGTATGAGAGAAATCAGCCTTAGATGTGTGTTTTAAGGAGCAGTTGGCCAAAGGTGCTATTTTCAGCGAATCTCCCCTATATGTTCCCCACTTCTCTTTGTTGAGAAGGCCAATGGTACCTTATGCCATGTGTAGATTATGGAAATCTCAACAACGTCACTGTACCAGACTTACATCCCATTCCCCTGGACTCTCAGATTGCATTCTATACAGAGAAGGAGAGAGTCTTCTTCAAGCTAGATTGTTTAAATGCGTTCAATCAAATTTATATCAAGAAGAGCCAGTAGTTGTTGACCACATTCTGTACCAGAAAAGGAATCTTCCAATTTTGGGTTATGCCCTTTGGGCTTGATAAAATGCCCCTGCTATCTTTCAACGTCATATTGATGTGGCTTTGAGGACCTGCTAGGGGTATGCACGGTAGCTTAAATGGATGATAATTTAGTATTTTTCCTGACAATTATTCCCATGTAGTACACTTTTGGCAAGCGGTGGAGCGTATGAGGGCTGCCAACCTTACTCTGAAAATCAGTAAATGTGAGTTCTTTAAGTCCCAAGTCACCTTTCTGGGCAACGTCACATTTGATCAAGGACACTTGATACTTCATATAAGGAGATGGCAATTTTGTACATAACCTACTTCTAACTTTGGTTAAGAAATTGAGGAGCTTTTTGGGGACATGTACGTTTCTTAAGAAGTTCACACTGAACCTTTCTGAAGTTGCAGCGCCTTTGTATAAGGCAAATGGGGCAAAGGTACTTCAGTAGTCCCCATTTTGGAGGATGACTTCCAAGCAGTAAAGTGTACTTTGCTGTCCACTTACATTCTTTGACATGTCAACCCCAATAAAGAGTTCATTACTGTATTAAATGCCCTAAACTTTGCCATAGCAGCGGACCAATTACAAGTAGGCAAAGATGGAATAAAGCATCTAGTGGGAAATTTTTCTAGGAAGATGTCTCTACCAGAGTTAAATTACGCCGTTTATGATAAAGAGCTATTAGCAGTGGTTGAGGCGCTGACTTGTTGGCGTCATCACTTTAATGGCTCATCCTAACCCTTCCATATGTACAGATCACCGTGTCTTACTGTACTACCAAGCACCTCATGTCTTAACCCCATGGCAAACCCAGTGGCATGAGACTCTTGCCCAATTTGCATTTTCTTATGAGTTCACCAAAAGCAAGGAGAATGGTTTAGCGGATGCTTTATGCTGCAACCCTGCACTAGCTCCTGATTCTAAGGAGGTTGAGGTGCATGATACCCATTTGATGATTCCGATGGGTAAGATTGTCTCTCAACTTCCTTCTCCCTTGGCCAACTGGCCAGTGCTCGCTCTTCTGGAAAATGAGGAGGAATATGGTATGTTCAGAAAGCTAATCCTTTCTCAGCTTTTGTCAGCCAAATATAATATGGTCCATGCCAAGAGTTCATTAATCAGGAGGACATCACCAGAGGGTATCATGTAAAGGATGAGATGGTGTGGTTTTAGGGGCGCATATGGGTTCCTGCTGGACCACTTCCCCTGTAAATCATCTGGGACCATCATGACAGAACACTGTTGGCCATCCAGGGAAGGCGAAGATGCTAGAGCTAATTTGCTGCACTTACAATTGGAAGGGGTCAGCTGCTCAGGTAGGCAGATATTATAAAGAGTGCCTAAAATGCAACCAAATGAGACCAAATTGCCAGCCTCTAGCAGGGTTAGTGGTACCAGTTCAAAAGGCTGATGGGCCTTGAACTTCCTTATTAGTGGATTTTATTGTGGAATTTCCTATATCTGATGGCTATGATGCTATCATGGTGGTGGTGGACTTTTTTTGAAGTTCGCCCACTTTACCCCTTGCAAAACCACAGTCACTGTGGCTGAGATGGCTAAGCTTTTTGTTACTCATGTTTTCACTCTTCACGGGATCTCTCAAGAAATAATTAGCTATTGGGGATCCCAGTTTACCTCTGTCTTTTGGGAAGAGTTGTGAAAGACTCTTCAGATTCACCCTTGCCGTTAAACTGCCTATCACCCTCAATCAGAAGGGAAGACTGAATTAGTGAACCAGTGCCTCAAACAGTTTTTGCGGTGTTACACTGCTGCAGATCAATCAGATAGGGTTTCCCATCTCCCCATGTCCAATTCAATTAAAACAATGCACAAAATGCATCATTCAGTTGTTCCCCCTTCTTCACCAACTATGCTTCATCCCGCCTTCAACATGGATCCCAGTTGTGGATCCAAGGTGTAAACAGTGGTGGACTTTGCAAAATTAATCAAGAAGGCACACCAGATAGTAAGCACGAATTTAGATGCAGCCATGCAGGCTTACAAGGAGAACGCTGATGGTAAGATACAAATTGGAACAGCATAAAGGAAGGAGATATCATGATGCTTGATGCAAAAAACATCCCAATCAAGCAACCATGAAAAAAACTAGGTAAAAAGAGGATTGGGCTATACCACGTTGTCAAAAAGGTGGTCCACGCCTCATACCAGTTGGATCTCCCCACTTCGTTTTGAATCTTTATAGCGTTTCATGAAAGCAAGCTCATGTTGTTTGAGGGACCCCCTCCAGAGACTTCCAAGGCTTATCTCACGGATGGGGCGCCTGAGTGGAAAGTGGAGGAGATTGTTGCCTCTCGTCAGGTAAGAAGAAGGCGTGAGTATCTTATACCTTGAAGTAATTTGACGCAGCTGAGAACAGTTTAGTCCCAGCGCATGACTGCGCTCAAGCCCAAAGCTAATTGCAGCATTCCACTAGTGTTTCCCTGAGGCTGCAGGATTAAAGACCAAGCAAGCCATTGCTACCATGAAGTTGGCCCCTTCCCATAAAAACTTTTCATTGGCAAATGCCCCTGGAGGGGGTGGATCCCAAAAATGAGGAGAGGGTAATGTCATGTTTACATCACTTTATAGAAGGCACTAATCACAAGAACAAGGATGGGTGGCAGGAAGTCCAGATGGTTAAACTTCAGGCCCTTCCTGATCTCAAGCACATCTTAGACCAACGCTGGGTACAGGCCAAGTGTGCTCAGGAGGGTACAAGTGAGATGCAAAACGATCAGCCCCTTGTTTTGGCTCAGGCTTTAAAACGGATAAGCTACATGGTAAATGACAACAGCACAACCTGGTTAATTAGTGAATGGGGGTTTGAAACCCATTCTATTTATGAAATTGTGGACTCAAGTTGGGTACAACTTCAATCAATTACTGTAGTGAGGTCAGTTAAAAAGTATGCTACCCTTTTGGATGGAAGCGTGCATCTACTGGTGCACCAAAGCTTGATACAGCTTTCACCAATCCATAATTTCCCCAAGTTGATTTATTTATGTTCACTTGATATCAACGTTTCTCATTGGTCATCTTCCCTAATAAATCCCTTAGTCGTTTTTACACTTTTCTATATGTTGACTTTTGTGAACCTGTGGCAGACCTCTTTGATGAGGTCTCATGATGTATTAGCTACTTTATCGTCTTTAAAATTATTACAGCCCTAAGTACACCGCTAGGCCTACCCAGTTCTCTCCAAACCAGGTCACCCGTGAACTCTACCCCTGTACTAAACTTAGTTATGACCTGCTCTCTGGGGCACAGCCAAGTTTTTGGATAGCTCAGATTATTATTATATTAACTGTGCTAAACACCCTCGCCTTATGTTGCTTCAGCTCAAGCACCCTCTGCTGGGCTATTTTTATTATAACAATGACTACTAGTTCCCTTGCGTTGGTCCTGTGCGTGAGCACCACCACGCTGTGATTTAGAGAGTTTTAGATACTCTCTTGAAAAGTTTGGGAAGAAGGGCGGATGTAAGGGAGCCTTTTCTTAGCAATTTTTATTATATAGCAGCCCTTCCTTGCTCTGAGTGTCTTAGGTCATCTTTCGGAGCTCAACTTGGATCTCAGGACTTTTCAACTCTCAGTGTTATGTCAGCTAAGTACATCATACAGTCAGTCTTCCTTAGGGGTTATGGCAGCCAGTACCAGCATTCTAGAGAGACCATAAGCATTATGGTGAATTACTGCCTGCAATGGATAATAGTGAAATTGTATCTCTGCAGTCTTAGGGATCATCTGGCTAAACGGCCATCTGAGTCCTTCATCTTCTTCAGCCACAAGTGTGAAGAATGATCAGTGATAATGGTGAAGTGGGTGCCATAGAGATAGGGCTAAAAATGTTTGATTGCTAACAAGATAGCCAGGCATTCTCATTTGGTAATGCTATAGTTCCATTCAGCCTTGCTCAAGGTCTTACTGAAATAAGTTACAGGATGGTTAACTGAATTTTATCATGCTGGTCTATGATGGCTCCAACGGTATTATAACTCGCATTTGTGAATAACAAGAAAAGTTGATCAAACTGTAGATGGACTAAAATATGTTTAGTGCAAAGAGATGTCCTCAACGCATTAAAAGCCTGTATAGTTCCAGTCGCCACATAAAAGACACGTTCTTTTGTAGGAGGTAAAATAGGGGCTTGGTCAGAGCGGCAAATTGAAGGATAAACTGATGATATTAGCCCACCATGCTGAGGAATACCTGAATATCCCTCAGACTTTTGGGGGCACAATATCTTTTCAATAGCTTCAACTTTGTCCAATATGGGCCAAATACCACCCTTTGATAACCTTATGTCCGAGGAACTCTATTTTGTACAGGAAAAAGAAGCACTTTGAAATCTTGAGTTTCACTCAAGCCTTCCTAAGATGATTGAAGACTTTCTCAGAGGTGCACCACATGGCCATTAAAAGTTCATTAGAAGACAGTGATATTGTCAAGGTATACAAAGACACATGATAACTTCAAGTCCTTGAGGATCTCATCCATGTAATTTTGGAAGGTGGCCGGCGCGTTACAAAGGCCCTTGGGCACCCTCACGGGTTTAAATAGCCTTTTGTTTGCTTTAAGCGCACACTTGGTTCAGTCTTTGGGGGCAAGCTCCATTTGCCAATATCCACTGGCAAGATCCATTGCAGAAAAGTATTATGACTTAGCAAGCATGTGGAGAGAGTCAGTAAATTCAGGAAAAGAACAACTGTCTTTCTTGGTGATAGAGTTGAACCAGCAATAGTACATCACCACACAATGACTGCCATCCTTCTTTCAAACCAATATGAGATGGGAGGCCCAGGGTCTGCATGAAAGCACCAATAATCTGACCTCAAGTAGTTTTTGAGTTCTACCACCACCTGGGCCTCTTCAACCTTACTCCTTTGGTGAGGTTGGGACCAAAAAGGGGAGCGTCCCCAGTCTCCACATGATGTAGAACCCCACTCATCTTTCCAAAATTGTAGGTCAAGGCCAAAAAAGGTCTTAATATTCCTCCAAAGATTCTTGACCCTGACGCTGTTATTCCACAGTGAGCTCCTTTCTGATAAGTGTGCAACTAGAGTTACTGATGGGGGCGTCTTCAAACAAAATTATCAGGCTTCCAAAACTAGGGACATCATTGAAAGTCTATACTGGTAGAAGGCAGTCACATGCGGCGGGACTATTTGGGCCTACTACTCTAGTTTTGTTAGTAATGTTAGCCAACAACAATGATATAGATCCAGCATAGGTGGGATCTAGAATCCCTGGACAGGTTATAACCTTCTATGGTGAATGGGTTATCTAGACCTCAGATCTCCAACAAGTATCCAGAGGAGATGTTAACATGGACCTGGGTATTGACAATAGCTTGAGACTTTGGAGGTATAATGTCCTGGGTAAATAAAACAGCATGGCTTCATTGCCATTAATGACAGGCTAGGGCAACTGGACCTGAGAACCCCTTACATGATAACAAGTTGATCAATTTGTCTCTCAGTCTCTACTAGGCAAGCCCAGGCCTTAACCTCTGCTTTGGAGTCATGGGAATTTTTGAAGATAAGGGGAACCTGATGCCCCAGTAGGAATAGAAATCCTTCATCATAATGTACCACCACAGAGTAGTCTCAGAGAAACTGAGTTCCAAATAGAAGTTCATAGCTCAGGTTATTTAGCATGTTGGTAGGGGTGTTTACAGAAAGCTTCCCAAATTGGATAGGAAGGGAATAATAGGCCTCTATGGATCATTTACACTGCAGTCCAGTTGTGCCGTGCTTCATATAATGTGGCAAGTCTGGGGTGGTCTTGATACGTTTCATCTACTTGTACGAGATAACATTCATGAGGAACCACTGTCAACTATGTCAGTAACTGGAATTTTAAAAACTTGAACAGCAACGTGGGTAACCAGACTTATGAACTGTGGAGGTAGAAAGAGAAACATGGGAGAGTCATTGGAAGAAGAGTAAGCTCTATCAATTTTCTTATTATCAATAGGTGCTGAAACCTCTTCTTTGGGTATGATAGCTCCAGGTTTGTTAAAGGCCATGAGTGATTCTTGAGGCGTGGTAGGAAGTCAGCATGGAGCGCTCATCCTTCATTCTGATGGACCTTTTCCCACCTCCTTGGAAAATCGTTTCCAACATGTCTTGGCGCTGTGTCAGAAACCATTGCAATAAATGTATTGAGATAAAGTATTCTTCTGTTTTTCAACAACATGAACCTGAGGACAGTTAGAGGGGGCAGAAGTGGTAGCCTCAGGATGTAGGGCTATCACAGGGACATCATTAAAGCTTCCTTGATTTCATTAATGCAAGTAAAACTGTTCTTTTGGCTGATTATATTCATTTGAACCTCTGGATAAAACCTTTAATGAGAATATGACTGAAGTAATGACGTCATTAAAGCTAATACAGTTTGTGGTCACTAAGGGTTGAGCTTGGGCGTGGAAGCAGCTGATGAACTTCACAGGGCTCTCTTCTTTGTTCAGGTGGATACTCATGAATGCTTGATTTCTATTAAACCTGGTTTGATTTTTGTTCTATTTTTAAACTAAGGAATTCTGGACCTGTTCCAAGGTGTGGAATTCTTTTAATTGGGAGGCATAGTCTTCTGTGTAGTGCTGTTAAGGCAGGAATGGAAATACTTTATTTTTTGCTGGGCAGTGGCCTCTTCCATGAAACTCTCATAGGTGTACAATAAAGAGGCACTACTTTCCTGGCTGGGGTAAACTTATCCTTAAAACTAGGGTTAAAATTAGTTATAAGAAGAGTGAGAAGAAACCAGAAAAGGGTGCAGGCTCAAAAATTTTGTTCTCCACATAATTGTGAGGGAGCCTGCTAATCCAACCGTCATTTTAGACCCTTGAGGTCCTCTTGGATATCATCCCAGTTACATTTGAGAGAGGAGATGAAAGCCTTGTCAGACATTCACCTTCTCGACTTAGAAGAAAGAATGTTAAAGGTATGAGTGCTCCCAAATCTGCTACCATGATTGGCCCATCTCCTGCCCAATCTTCAAATAATATTGTGGTTATCAACTATATGAGTACCAATGGTGAAAAGACCTTGCTGGATTCTTGGTGGAATCCTGACTATCAGAAAAATAAGGATTATAACCAAGATCAGCGTAATAAGGTAAGAACTGATAATAGGAATTCTCTGACTTCTCAGCTGAATTTGAGGTATTTGTTACAAAATGAATCTGACCACCTCCGAGGTGCAAAGATTTTACTTGACAATAATAGAGTAAACATTAACAAATCATTATCACATGAATCTAACCGCCTCCAAGGTGCAAAGATTTATTTGACAATGATAGGGTAAACATTAACAAATCATTACCACATGAGTCTGACCACCACCAAGGTGAGAAGATTTTACTCGCTGGTGATTGGATACAATTCATCAAATTGTTACCACATGGGTCAGTTTTGCCTCAAAAAAATTTTATCTTCGATCTGATAGGCCATTAAACCTATATTCCCTAATTTGGATGACTCAGCTTTATATACTTTAGCTTCAGAAACCCATGGTCTCAATATTTGAACTAGTTTAAATATGAAATACTAGTATCAAGAAAAGGACCTTCTTTGGTTTGGCCCTGCTTAACAATAAAAAACATAAAAAACTTTAACAAAGCGTTTTCTATTACTTTTATAAAAAAGTAAATTTCTGACTATATACAAAATAAATGTGGCATCCGTCGGCAGATCCCACAAACTGGTGCTCACTATAGGGGGCTACCCTGAATACTTTGATAAAGTATTAAAAAGCAATGGAGGCTGTAAATGTGAGCAGCTCTCCTAAATCATGATTAGTTGATCTTGAGAAGCAACTAGCCAGCTTTTTTTCCAGTCTCAAAAAGCTAGAGCAACGGCCTTTTGAACTATTGGGAGTGAGGCCACCTATGCCTATCCTCTCTGAAAAACCTGCTTCTTTGGCGCAACTTAAAGCGGAGATCCCTACTGTGGGTTCTCTTTTAACTCAGCCAACAAGTGCGCGCCCTAAGGGTATATCCTCCATAACTACTGGGGTTGTGAAAATGCCAGTTAAAGTGAAGCTAAATACCCAACCCCTCGTGGCTGTCTCCCCTACTTCAATTGTAGCCTTGCCCATGGTTAAGAATACTGCTAAGGCCAACTCTGAGGGGGTTACGATGATGTTGGGTACTACTTATTGGGAGCTCCCGCGGAAGTGGAGGTCCCTGATCACCTAAACGCCAAAGGAGTAGATGAAACCACCATACCTGAGGATACTTACCTCCACCAAGTTATAGGTTGTATGGAAACTATTGACACAGTCAGCGATGCTGATCAGCTCCTATCAAGTCTAATACGCCCTTTACAGCGAAGGCATACCATGCAGTCTATTTTGGAGACTCACCCTGAGACCGCATGCAAATTAACCTCCACTTTTCATCTCAAGGAGGTCTTAGCACTGTCAGCCAGATTTGGAAGCACATTTACCAAGGTTGAAGTAGTTGTTCACAAAGTCTGGGTGATGGCTATCCTGGATACAGGTTCTCCAGTGAATGTAATTTCATCTCAGCTGATGAAAAAGATTAAATTGATGCCTGACTTGGATTGTATCAAGGAATTTGGAACTGCGGGCCCAAACAACACCCGCGCTCTTGGCGCTTACTCCTCTCTTCCCATACACGTTGGGAAGCTTATCCTATCAGCCCCCG
This sequence comes from Massospora cicadina, assembly GCA_022478985.1. Lineage (NCBI taxonomy): Eukaryota > Fungi > Entomophthoromycota > Entomophthoromycetes > Entomophthorales > Entomophthoraceae > Massospora > Massospora cicadina. The sequence goes on from JAKSZP010000258.1 coordinate 116,807, forward strand.
CTGTGGCCTTAGATAATAACTCCTATGATATGCTCATAGGTACTCAGTTTATGATCGAATATGAAGGCATCATCAACATGAAGCAAGGGTTCCTATCTTTAATGAACTATGAAGTTCCATTAATCTTATCCAACAAAGAACCCATCAAGAATGACTACACCTGCTTGGTTGAATACCCCTCTTCTGCTTTGTCTTTACATTATGTTACTTCTGGGCGCAACACTAAGAAATTGCCCAATTCAGTGGAGGCTAGCGATGGTATTCCATTCTATGTGGCAGATGAGGTGGTGATTAAGCCAGGTGAACAATGAGTGGTTGACACGAAAATCACACTCCAAATCCCACACCACTGCTTATTACACCTCTTAAGCATTGACAGAGTTAGCCCTTTTGAGCCTCAGGTATTGCCTGGTTTTAGACCCAGCCTATCAGAGGCCTATTACTCTACTGTTGGGAAACCTCACCAAAAAGGACATAATTGTAAGAAAGCACCAGGAGGTGGGCCGAGGGTTTTTACTCCCTGTGGAGGAAGTTGAACAAATCCACTCTATTGGCTCAATGGCAGATTTAGGTCTGGCCACAGATAACCTGGTATGTACCTTGCTGAACGTCCATATTTCGGATGAGCTGACCTCAGATGAGTTGGAGAAAGTGCAAACTCTTCTGGATGAGTATAGTGATATATTCTCAAAGTTGGACAATGATTATGGCCACATGAAGGGCTGGTGTCACTCCATCAATGTGGGTGATGCCCATCCCATTAGGTCAAAACCTTATTGCAAGTCAAAGGTGGAGGAGCAACAAATGAGGACGGAACTCACGCAGTTATTAGACGCGGGGTTATTAGTTCCTTTGCAAAGCCCTTGGTCCTCCCCCCTTCTGCTAATTAAGAAAAAAATGGAGGTCACCGGGTAGTCATGGACTACCGCAGGTTAAACAATCTTACAAAAAAGGATAGCTATCCTATCCCACGCATTGATGATGCCCTGGCCCAGCTTTCAGGCTCAAATTTTTTCTCTGCCATGGACTTGGCCAGTGGTTATTGGCAAATGGATCTATCTCCTCAAGATCAAGAGAAATGCGCGTTGATATGCAGTGAAGGTCTTTTCCAACCCACGCGATTACCTCAAGGGTTGTGCAATGCACCTGCTTCTTTCCAGCGTGCGATGGATCACATTTTGCAGGATCTCAAGTTAACCTGCGTTATCATCTACCTTGACAACATTACCATATTCTCAAAGACCTTTAATGAACACCTTGATCATTTAAAAGAGGTATTCCAACGCTTATGACGCTCAACTATCAAATTAAAGCCTTCAAAGTGTTTGTTCTTCCAAAAGAAATTAAACTTCCTCAGACATACCATTTCTCGAGAGGGAATCCAACCCATACAAGATAAGGTTGAAGCGATTGCCAGAATGCCACCCCCAAAAACCTATAGGATATACAGGTATTTTTAGGGATGATGGGGTATTACCATCAGTTCATCCCTAAGTTTGCCCAACTCAGTGAGCCCCTTGTTCGCTTACTAAAAAAGAATATCCCTTTTCAATGGGGCACTGAACAGAAGGCCGCCTATGAAACAATGAAGTTGCTGCTGCAAGAATGGCCTATCCTAAGGCATCCTGATTATGGAAAACCGTTTATTTTGTTTACAGACGCCTCAGACTACGCCGTCAGGGCCATCCTAGCCCAACTGGATGAAAAAGGGGTAGATCATCCTGTCTCATATTTTAGTAAAATGCTATCAAAGGCAGAACGCAACTATAGTGTTACTGAGAAGGAGTGTCTCGCCATTCTACTCGCAGTGAAGCATTACCGCCCTTTCTTGTATGGGACCTCTTTCACTGTGATTATGGACCATGCATCTTTAAAATGGTTGCAAAACATGAAGGACCCTACGGGGCGCTTAGCTCGCTGGGCTCTAAAGCTCCAGCATTATGATATGAAGATTGAACACCGCGCTGGAACCCACCACATGAATGTTGATGGGTTAACTCAGCTGCCCATCCTCCACCTAGATAACAGTGAAGCGGAGCGGCTGTATGAACTTCTAATGACCCCAAATGACTGGGAAGATGAGGATGAGCCTGTACAGAGGATGTTGGCCTGGCACTCCCATAACACTAAAGTGGATAGTGGGAAGTTGTACAAGCAAGTGGGGGCGAAGTGGTTGCCTTACCTATGACCCTCAGAACGTGTACCTGTCATCCTGGAAGCTCATTCAACTTTAGGCCATGGAGGAGTAAAGAAAACCTATGAGTGGATAAAGGATCGATATTTTTGGGAGGGAATCATGGACGCCATCGTTGAAGTCTTGGATGCTTGCCTTATGTGTAAGAAGCAGTCTCAATTCAAGACTAGATACCAATATCAGCTGACTACCCCACAACAGCTGTTCCATACCATGAGCTTGGATGTAGTAGGGCCGCTTCCTCAAACCACAGGTGGAAACAGATATATTTTGGTAGGCATTGACCACTTCATGAAGTGGGTTGAAGCTGTGGCGTTGCCAGCCCAAACTGCTAAGGCCACTGCCACCTTTCTTCACCAAAATATTTTCACTTGACATGGGTGCCCTCAAGTGCTACTCTGTGATAACGGGAAAAATTTTACATCCAGAGTAGTCAAAATTTTGGCTGCTTCCATGGGAGCCCAGCAACTATTCTCAGCTCCATATAACCCATCAACCAATGGTACCGTGGAGTGAGCAAATGGTACTTTGGTTTCTATCTTATGGAAAATGGCTTCATCTGATCCCCTTCATTGGGATCATTATCTCCCTAGCGCTCTTATGGCCTATCAAATTAGCTATCATCAGATTTTGAAAATGTCCCCTTTCCAAGTTTTGTATGGCAGGGAACTGGGCATACCTGCTCTCCTAGCTAAGGACGTCTTCTCTAGAGGAGAGGAGCCTGAAAAAGCCATGCAAAGGTTAGCTAACTGCATCATTCAGCTTCAATCAGAGGCTATGACCAACCTAGCAAAAATGGTTACTAAAGAAGGCCAAGCTGCCAATGAGCTCTGAGCTCCTCTACCTTCCTTCCAAGTGTCAGATATGGTTTTATATTACCACAATCACATAACTCCCCATAGTGGCAAACTTGGATCAATCTGGGAGGGGCCATTTACCATCACATATAAGAGAGGAAATGAGTATTCTATCAAATCTTTGGCTACAGGAATTATCATAAACTGGGTACATGGCCGCTTCCTATGACCCTACACCCCTCCCAACATTCTTGAGGGGGCAATGTCAGACATTCACCTTCTTGACTTAGGAGAAAGAATGTTGGAGGTATGAGTGCTCCCAAATCTGCTACCATGATTGGCCCATCTCCTGCCCAATCTTCAAATAATATTGTGGTTATCAACTATATGAGTACCAATGGCGAAAAGACCTTGGTGGATTCTTGGTGGAATCCTTACTATCAGAAAAATAAGGATTATAACCAAAATCAGCATAATAAGGTAAGAACTGATAATAGGAATTCTCTGACTTCTCAGCTGAATTTGAGGTGTTTGTTACCACATGAATCTGACCACCTCTGAGGTGCAAAGATTTTACTTGACAATGATAGAGTAAACATTAACAAATCATTACCACATGAATCTAACCGCCTCCAAGGTGGCAAAGATTATTTGACAATGATAGGGTAAACATTAACAAATCATTACCACATGAGTCTGACCACCACCAAGGTGAGAAGATTTTACTCGCTGGTGATTGGATACAATTCATCAAATTGTTACCACATGGGTCAGTTTTGCCTCAAAAAAATTTTATCTTCGATCTGATAGGCCATTAAACCTATATTCCCTAATTTGGATGACTCAGCTTTATATACTTTAGCTTCAAAAACCCATGGTCTCAATATTTGAACTAGTTTAAATATGAAATACTAGTATCAAGAAAAGGACCTTCTTTGGTTTGGCCCTGCTTAATAAAAAAATAAAAAACTTTAAAAAGTGTTTTCTATTACTTTTATTAAAAAGTAAATTTCTGACTATAAATAAAATATTTGTGGCATCCATCGGCGGATCCCACAAGCCTTGTGAGCAACCTGCTCTTTTAAAGCTTGGATATCAGTGCTGAAGAAGCTGACTTTCTAGGTTGTTCAAGCAGGTGTTAAACCATCAGCAAGTTTGTTCAAGCAGGAAATGCAATTATTAGTAAGCTTGTTGAAGGCGTTAAAATTATTTATTTCATCTGACAATGCCTCAATTAAGACCCTAGAGTTAAGGGGGACTCCGTCTAATTGGAGCTTACTTTTTTGAGCCACATTTTGGATTTAATCTCATAAGGTGGCTAGAGCTAAAAGACGTTTTTTACCCAAGGGTCGTTGGAGTTGCCTGGAGTAGGCACTAAAGGCTAGAGGGCCCTTGAGGCCCTTCAGGCCCCTCACATCCTTTGAGACCTTCTGGTCCCCTAGGCCCTTCAGTTCCTTCACTCCCAGAGGTTAAATACTTGAGTCCAGCTCCTGATAGTGTTGCTGGACCGTCTGTAACAGATCTTCAACTTGGTGGAGCCATTGGTTCCAAGCAGCCTTAAAGAGTTTGTAAATTATGACAATCTGGTCTTTGAGGTAGCCTAAAATTCTGTATCCAACACCATGATCCTGTTTTGGGCTTTGCTGATTAATCATTATTGATCAACAATGTCTTTTTAATTGTTGTTGACAAAGGAGGCAACCGCGTTTTAGAAATTGACAACATGGGAGTGTAATGTATGGTTAAACCTAGTTGTCAGGAGACTTTATGATGGTGCAACTTGACTAACTATAGGAGGTGATGAATGGCAGGATGAACAAAAATTTTGAACATAGCGCTCAATCCTCAAGGTCAGTTCTCCTGCTGGTAGTTGAGCACAGGTATATAGATTCTGTATGGTAGAAGTCACTAAAGAAGCGCGGGAGCAGCTTGAGCGTCCTCCCACAGAATAAATGTCATTTAATAACAGTTGAATAATTTCATTAAGTTTCATGTACTGAAGTTGGTACTGATCACCATCAACATAAGATAGAGTGAAATGGAACATGGATTGAAATTCTAAGCTTCCAGGATTTGTGGGCAGTACTTTATATTGTGAGGCACTAATTAATTGAGAGACACTTTTTGACTGATCAGCAAGCTAACTTTCTTGACTGCAAGTATTCTCCATTGTTCCTGTTAGACATTTTCACTTGGACATCCAGGAGCCCCCTGTAGTGAGCACCACTTTTCTCAATGTAACTGTTCTCTTCACTGACATTGAAGTTCAAAAATGGGCTTGAAGCTGAAAATTAGTGGAGAGATAAAAAAACAAAAAGATGAGGCAAATATAGACTACTTCATTGAGTTATAAAGTGTCAATATTTATAAGGCATGTAGGGACATGGCTCCTCAAGGACCTTATTGATCCAATAAAATCAGGATCGTTCACTGTCTTCTGAATCAACTTCCTGGTTGGCACCCTCATTGTGCTGCATTGTACTCATGACCACAGCAGGGGGCCACGCCTTTCACGATTTGGGAAGCGGTGACAGGATTCCTGAAGGTAATATCATAGATTCTCATATACATGATGCTTCCTGATTAATCTAGTTTTGGCGTCTTCAGGGTAAGGTTCCTTTCATGCTGGTTTGAGAGTCAATCTGTCACAGCTCAATTTGGGAGCAGGGATTTTGACTCACTTGTCACATTGAATCCTGACAGTACACACACAAAACAGAAAAACTTTACAGTTTCAAATGGTAAGTCATCTATATAAAGGTTATTTAAGATCTTTGAACTTGCGTTCCCCTTTAACCTTTAATGGGCAAAAATGCACCATTTGACCGATTTTTTGAGTGCTAAAAAGTGTTTAATGCAACTAAACAAAAAATTACACTGCCCCCTGTCCTATGCCATGCTTATGAGAATAAATTTATTATAAATTTATGTGAATCTTCAGGCATGGCCATGAGTAATGCCAGAGATCTGGATATTTATCTTTCTAATAAGAATACCCAGGTGTTAGCACCCAAGTCTTTATATGATTTTTTTTGTTTTATATGGGGAATTAGAAAACCTAACTCTGAATTTTTCCTTCACACTAAATTAACCCTAGCTCTGTCACCTAATAAAAAACAACCCCTTTTATAGACCTGAGAGGGACTAAAAAGTATAAAAAAGTTTTAAGCAATATAAATCCAGAATATAGTCTAATATGGCAAATAAAACTTACTTCAAATGTGACTGATTGGTTAAGTTAAATTAAATCGTTAAAAAACAAAGATGTCATTCAATCATACATCGATGAATCCCCCCCTTGGGTTGGGACCATCTAGTACTAAAAAAAGATGTCATTCAATCATCTGATCTTCAAAAGATTGCTAAGTTAGAGTAGAATAAAAACATATAAGAGATACAGTTGGTCAGAAACTGAGTAATATAGAGTATACCCTTTCCATTTATAATGCAATAACCCAGTTCAGGAACGCGTTGGTTTAAATACAAATTCTATTTGTTGTTGATGCTTTAAGGAAAGTGAATCATATTGCAAAACTTGGAGAATTGACACGGCAATATTTAGACCCAATAGTGTTAATCCAAATGTGTTGTTGGATCTAGAGTCTCACTATTTTAACAAATTAACATATATAGTAAGATTCATGAAGCACATTTGTCTTCACGTGTAGTTCCCCATAACTACTGTATATGAAAAATATTTTATATGTAAAATATCATTAGATCATAGTCTTTATCATGGGGTAATTTCTATAGTTAATATTTGATTTAAAGGGTAAAACTTTTCATTTTTATTAAAAAAACTAGCCGTTTACCCGTGCTTCGCTATGGTGTCTGTAAAATTAAAGATTTTCAATCTATTAATTTAGATTTTATATTATAGACAAACAAAACCACTCAGCCAAATCCAATTGCTCAATCGAATCAACCAAAAACCACCAACCACTTAGGCAAACCTAACTGAAATTATCAAAATAACCAATAACTAATCACCCCTCAAAGCTAAACTGTGTCCTATCGATTTAAACAAAAGCCATCAACCACTCGGCCAAACAAAAAAACCTATCGAATCAATCAAATAACACCAACCTGCTACCCGAAACATCTCTTTATACTTAAAATCATAGAGCAAGTGACATCTTCCAAACTACTAAATCAACTTCGACTTAACTTGCCAAAAGTATTTTATTAATTAGGTGAACCAAATTAGGCAGGCTTTTAAAATTTATAAACAACATCCAGATACCCATGCTTCGCTACAGTATTTAAAGTTTATCAGATGATAAGCTCATATTGTAGCCTATAAGCTGTGCCAGCACTACTCTCGAGCCACTCAGACTAACAGCTCCACTGTTGCTCTCGTGGCTGGTGAGTTGATTATCCTAACTATTTAATCTACTTAAACTCTAGTACTGATTTTTGTTGAGTTTCAGATGAGCAATTTGGTGAATTATTAGATAATATTCACCAATTCTTACCCACTCACCCAAATAAATTAAACTTATCAGACTTGATTAGCTTCAGATGAGCAAATTAGTGAATTATTAGATAATATTCGCCAATTCTCACCAACTCACCCAATTAGATTAAACTTATCTGACTCGATTAGCTTCAGGTGAGCAATTTGGTGAATTATTAGATATATTCACCAATTCTCATCCACTCACCCAAGTAAATTAAACTTATCAGACTTGATTAGCTTCAGATGAGCAAATTGGTGAATTATTAGATAATATTCGCCAATTCTCACCAACTCACCCAAATAGATTGACCCTATCAGACTCGAAGGTTTCAGATGTCAATCAGTCAGTGAGTGAGTAAATGTGTTTTATTAAGTAGATGTCTGGATTGGGTCCAAATGTAAACTATAAGCAACTTAGAATATACAATGCTGAGTATATCTATATATATTTTCCCATGTTTTAATAGTTATTCTGCTATTCGGGGCGGAGACAAATCCAACAAATCAAAGATCATAAAAATCGGTCCAGCCGTTCTTGAGTTATAAATGGTGTAACTAACACGACTTTGTATATATATATATATATATAGACTAGCGGAGTTACCCGTGCTTCACTACGGTTTCTATAGAATTTTAGGTTATTCGAATTGATTAATTTAGATTTTATATATAGTTAAGCAATAACTACTCGGCCAAATTCAATTGCTCAATCGAAGCAACCAAAAGACCAACCACTCAGCTAAAACTAACTGAACTTATCAAATCAACCAATTACTAATCACCCCCAAAGCTAAATTGTATCCTGTCGATTCGACCAAAAACCATCAACCCACTCGGCCAAGGAAAATAAATATATCAAATCAATCAGATTCTAAATTATTCTAGTTTTTATATTGGTAGATAGCTATCAATAAGTTCAGAAACCATTAAACCTATTGAAAATTCAAACCTCCAACCACTTAGCTAAAATCAATAAAGCCTGCCAAATTAACTAAACCATCAATTACTTACCTGAAACTATTGAGCCTATCGAATCAACCAAAAAATAAACCACTACTCAGCAAAAACCAGTTACGGAACTTACAACAGCCACAAACTACCAACCCCTTATCAAAAACCTATGAAAAAATCGAATTAAATAAATCTGAATACA